>JARHUK010002715.1:2873-18094 GCA_031001725.1 Pseudopyricularia javanii | reverse complement strand
CCCCAGCAGCCACCGTATGCTCACCACTACCCCCCTTATGCTCAGCCCCCGACCGCACCCCCTCATCAGCAGTGGGGAGGTCCTGCAGCCTCTGGCCATCAGCCTGCTGGACCAAGCGCTCACTTCGGATCAGGGCGTGTTCGAGGCGGACACCAAGGGGATCGTGGCGGACACAAGCCAGCTGCTGCTATGGGCCCGCCGCTGCGCATGGGTTTCGACAACCGCGGTCCAGAGCCGCCTGCTTTAGTGAGCAGCGCTGGCGTGTACCCTGCCCAGCCATTTGTGCCTCCTCAGGGACCAGCACCGTATGCACCGCAGCCGCCCTACCATGCAGGCTACCCGCAGCCAGGACCACCCCATATGCACCCCCCCGGCCCCCCTCACTACGATCCGTATCAGTCTGGCCAGCATGGCGGCGGTCGCCCTCATGGACGTGGTGGCTTCCATAATAGCAATCGTGGTCGCCCTCATCACGGGGGTGGCGATAAGATGCGCCACAACAACCACAAGAAACCAAACGGGGCTTCAGTCACGCCTCATAATGGACATCAGAAGCCTGATGCACCATCGGCGGGGAAGAAGAAGAAGCGCAAGACCAATACCCTTGGCCTCACCCCCGGAGAAGAGTCGGATGACGACTTTAACGAAGAGGCAAAGCTTGTCGAGCTGATAGGCCCTGATGCACCCAAGTATGTTTCTTTCTCCCTCGATATGTCTTGTTTTGTTTTCCCCAAGTCGAATTTCGGCGCTGTCATTAGTCATTCTCTGTGTATCCTTAACATTGACCATTTTAACGTTTGAACAGTCCCACCGATGTCGCGGCATGGATCGCAGAACGGCGAGCCAATTTCCCCACGCAGGCGCGCATCAAGGCCCAGGCAGCGGCAGCGGCTACTTCGACTGGTGACAAGACAAAGGATGGCAAAGATGCTGCAGTCTCTTCGCTTGAGAAGCAGAAGCTTAAGGCTGAAAAGCTTCGGAAGCAGCTTGAGAAGGTGGAGTCAAGTATCAAGCGCAAAAGAGAGCAACAGGACGAAGGTGACGACATGAGGGACGTCAAGGCCAGTCCTTCCTCTTCTGAAGATTCCCAGTCGGACTCGGAGAAGCCCGAGGTCCTCCCCAGCCGCCCTGCCGTCCCGCCACCGTCGAAGAAAGCAGACCCTTCGAAACACTGCAAGTACTATTCGACCGGAGGTGTATGTGGTAAGAAAGGCAAGTGTCGTTTTGTTCACGACGAAGCGGTACGATCTGCTGCTCTCAGGGAACGTGAGATGAACGGTGGCAGAATAACGCTGCAGCAGCGCCTGACCTTGAACGACAAGGATCAAGAGGACCTCACGATTGTGAAGACTCTTCAATATCTCAAGGAGAAAGGCCTTATTGATCACTCAGCCAGTGCCCCCGACTCGGAGCAGCAAACCAGGTCTGAGACAAGTGCCGACCTACCAGCTCGCCCGGCTATGGGTTCAACTCCATCGCGCGCATCGGCAGACCCCTATCAGGGGTGGGACCTTAATGGCTTTGGCAACTCGGGAGCAAGGGACTCGGCCTAGAGGGTCGAGTACCTAGGCAGTTTGTCATAAAAGGTGTCTCGAAGGCGAAGTATCCCGAAGCGACGGCTGATGGTTTTTCTTTGGTTTCTGCGTGTATTAAAAGTTTTGCTGCCATCATACCCTTCGTTTTTGTTCCCAGCTCGGCGTCTGCGTTTTCAACAGCAGCCTCGGTTATTGATAATCTTTACGTCTCGGCTTCCCCATCGTTGGTTGCTTTCTTTACACAATAATATCGGCTCTCCCTTCACTGTTTCTCGAGGAGAACAAGTGCTTGCTTTACCGTTGCAAGCCCGCATCTTGATTGTGACCTCCTCTTGCGACCATCCCATCTCCATACTTGTTGCCCGTTTCAAGGAAAATCCCCAAATCAGATATTGGCTCAATGCGCTCTGGGATTACTGGCTTCTGCCTAATTTTTGCAGGTCTTCAAAGGTCAATCAGCACCCTACCTACCACTGCAACTCCAAGTCGACTGGGCATTTCTGACGTGTGTACCGTTCATTTTAGTAGACAAGCCCCATCCCAGCATTCAGACGGAAACAAAGTCTTTTTATGGGCCGCAGATGGATATATTTATTAATACTAACCGAAACCAACGCTTGAATAATCTAAATTTCTTCATCCGAAGGCACGCAATTTGTTCCTTAGAGTTGACTTGCACATAGCTTTATTGAGCTGTAGCCAGATCAGAAAACTCCTACACTCCAACCACCTGCTAGATTTCTATTGCCATATTAGCTTTCAGTAAATTGGCAATGAGTGCTATGTACACCGTTGTACGCAGCGTAGCCTGGCTAGCGCCGTTTGGACACCGCCTCCATCAGGCGTTTCTTCCGTTCTTCCTTGGCCAGCTTGAGCTTCTGCTCCAGAGCTTCCTGTTCCCGGTCCTCGCGACGAGCGAGAACTTCAGCTCTGTGCTCCTCCTCATCAATGTCAGACAAGCCAGCCTCCATGTCGGATTCCTCATCCTCGGAGGCTTCACCATATCTAGGCCTGCCGTATCCAGGCTCGTCGTCGTCGTCGTACTCGATGAAATCATCCAGTTCTTCGTCGTCCTCGTAGTACCGGTCTTGGCGAGACCGGTAGTCCCGGGTTCCAACCGTACCCGCTGTGCGACGGCGGTCGCCATCTCGAGAAGCCACCGCGGAGGCCGAGGCGTACCCAAGTTTCCCCCCTCCGTTGGGTTTTGGCCGGGCTGTGCCCTGATATCCAGTAGTTGCCACCGCGGCCTTCTTGATCTTTTTCGCCTCCATGGGTGCGGCTGCTTCCTTTTTAGCGCCGGGCCTTGCACTAGATGCACCGGGGCTGCGTATTCTCCTGTTCAGTGGTGCGTCAATTTTCCTAGAGGAGCCCAGCGATGTAGTCGGCTTGCTCTTGGATGAGAGGCCCCCAGGCCGACCACCGTCCCTCCCATTCGTTGCCGAACTGCGTGTTACTTCCAGTTTTGGATCTGTTCGCTGTCGGATCAACGGCGGCTTCTCGGTCGCCTTGTGTTGGATCTTGCCTACAGGCCCCTGGCTCTGCTGGGCTTTTGCCGCACGGGCCATAATCTCGGCAAAGGAGCCCTTCTTCGGGGCCGCTTTTGAGGCACCTGAATCGGCACCCGATGGCCGTGGCGGCGCACCGACACTTGACCTTACTACTGACGCTGCCGCCACCGACTTAGGCCTCTGGGGCGGCGCGGCACCCTGGCCGATGCTCCTCGTTGGGTTGGCACTCGACCCGCTCGTTGCCCGTCTGTTCGGATCCGACGTTCCCTGGTAGACGGGTCGTATGGTGGACGTATTCGTTGGGGAGGGGCCAGCGGCGGTGGCGGACGCAGCGATGCGGGCGTACGACGTGGTAGATGAAGTGTTGGCTGCTGTCGATGCAACGCGAGCGATCTTGTCGGGAGCGTTTCGGAGGTCGTCATTGTCGGCCTTCCTCTTCGTGTTTACGCTGGGCCTGGGCGGTGGCTGGTCGGTTGCCTTTGGCCTTTCGCCCGTGATCGACGCCAACAAATCGCCGATCTAGTACGGGGAGGTCGGGATGGTGTTAAATTGCCTGGGTTTGGCGGGTTTTAAGGACCGTATATTAGAAAGGAACTCACAGGCATCGTGATTTCCAGTGTCGGTCGAGTGGGCCGAGAGGCTCGTGTCAACGTTCAGGCGGTGACTTGGCTATGCAACATCTGGTAGCAAGAAGTCCTTGGGCGTGGATTGGCTGATGGTCTCGGATGAAATGCAGGCGTGTTGCTCGGGGCGGGTTTCCCAAGGTTGGTTAGACTTGGGGGAATTGTCGAAAACTAAAGATGGACGTGAGAGGGTGGAAGAGAAGAAGGACAATGAACGGGCCAATGGTGGGAGGTTTGCACAAAGGTGAATCGCCATTAATACGAAATCGGCCGGTCTCGGGTTGGGCGGGCTCAGCAGGACAAAGGAAGGCGAAAGAAACAAGGTAGGGGAGGCAAAATGTAGGCCGACAATTATGTAAGGCGGCCAAGCGTCGGGCGCTGCACAGGGCACATGAATCGGATTGGGAATTATTATCACGGGAGAAAAGCTTGGAAGTGATGTTTAATTGACAGACCTTCGCGAAGATAAGAGGGGTTGGGGGCTCCAGGGAAGCAAACAACAAACATTTGGCGCGGTTCAGTTCAGAGGATTGGGGAGCTCAGGCAAGGTAGGTAAGGAAGAACCTGGGCTGGTGTGGTATTGAATGGGAGTTGACCCTTTGTCCGCCGCCTATTCCCACCAGACCAGAAGAAAAAAAACATGTTGGCGGAGGCGCGTGCCAGATGTGGGTCCGTGATCTCAAGCCCGATTTGATCAAGAGTTGTGTGCTGAGGAGTCCATGTATGCCCAGGAAGGCTGCCACCAGCAAAACAATTGACTCACGACTACAGAAGCCAGTCAAAGATGGCCGCCGCTATAAGTAGTGCGGAGGTTAGTGATGATAAAACGAGGTAAAAGCGAGATGTTTCTGCAGTTGCTCAAGCTTAAGCTGATAAGGATGCTTGTAATTAGTGCAGCAGACCCCAATGAGAAGCGACTGTGGCTAGAGACTTGTTTGGTGTCTTAAGGTGATAGATATAATACAGGGTAGGTCATACAAGCTCGTCTTTTGAAGGACATGAATAGTTTTGAGAATGACGGGTCGGGACTGGCTCACGGGTACTTCACAGCAAAATGAATGAGGTGACCACACGGCAGAGTAGGGTGTTGATTTTTCAATTTGATGCAGTATGGCCGTCGGACAAAAGAACACAGTGTTGATTCTATTGGGGTCTGTATGACTTGGTCTTTGAGTTGTTTGGAGGTCCGTCCCATTCCAATGGATACCCTCCAATTCGTGCTGTACAGAGTAGGTAATTAGAAGAGATCAAACCTGGAACGACGGGAGAATTCTTTGACTTGACCTTACGCCTGCCTACATTTTGAACAATACTTAACCAAACCATGATCGAACGGCCCGGGATCTGCAAGGGGGCGACATCCTGCCCCGTATAATTTCAGTCGACTACAGTGAATAAGTAGCGAAAGGCAAGCGCATCATTGTCAGATTGATATATGAAGTCTCTGTTTTTTTGGTCTCTACCCAGACTGTCCATTATCGAGAAGGCCTTGACCAACCGCATCCCAAAACATCCGCCAGCTCTGCAAGACCATGACGAAAAAAAACAACAAAGTGCAAAACCAAACACCAAACAATCGTGGCAAACCATTCAATTCCCCTTCCTTTTAAATCATCAAATCACTATTCACCACCAGCGGCGCAAATGAGTGTCGAGGTGGGTACGTTGTCATAGGCGGGTGGTATCTTCAAGTGCTCAATTCCATAGTAAGAAAAAAAAAGTACATGTCGACATGCTATAAAAGCTTCGCCGATCGTTACACAAGAGAGGAAGCGACCAGGGCACTGCCCTGGCAGGATGCTATCGGTCTCGACCATTGCCCTCAGCGATTGTTGGGTCTCTTAAAGAGCAAAAGCTCCCATAACGATGGCAGCAGCAGCGTAGCCGGCCATCTGGGGAACGCTGGTCGCGGCCGAGGCGGGCTGGGTGGTCGATGTGGCGGCAGCTTGTGTACCAGAACCGGTCGCGCTCGAGGTGGTCGTGGTAGCTCCGCCGCTGGAAGACTTGACCACGGGTTGTGTACCGCACTTGGACTGCACCCCGGACTTGCAGTCGGCCTGGCCCGTGGCATTACCGGCCCTTGCAGCCTCGCACTGCTTGAAGGTCTCCTCACAGATCAACTGAGGTAGTGTAGTTGGTTAGCACTGGGCGACGGGACGCGGACCAAGTGAGGGTTGGGGCTGGGGCTAGGGATGGGCTTACAGAAGGAAGGGTGTTCTGGTAGTATTGCAGGCCCGGAGCAGTGCCGTTTGAGCACAGGCAGCTGAAAGCTAGAGTATCGCTGGAGCAGTCGTTTGTCGGGGCGACTGTACCACAGAGGGTATCGCAGCTCGACCTCTCACTACGGCACCACTCAGCTGTTTGGGCGCAAGAGACACGACGTCAGCAAGATGCAGTCCTCGTCGGTGGCGTCGATGGGTAAATATCTGCAGGCTAGAATGTATTTCTAGAGAGGTAGCTAGACGTACCTCGCGTGGACAGAGGGACCTTTGCGGTGCTTAGGTCGGGCGTGAAGCTCATGGTAAAACCGAGGTTTGCGGGGACCTGGGCGGTGACGACGGGCACAAGGGCCGACAAGGCGAAGATGGCAAGATTGCTCAACATGGTGACGGTTGGTTGAACTTGTGTGAAGTGACGAGGCACGGTTTGGGTATCTTTGAGTGGGGAGAAACGGTCGATGACTTGTAATAACAAGGCGCAAAGGGGGAGGCGACGGCGACGACAAGAGGGTCACACACACCAAACACAGGCCGGTTTCTCTTCGGTTGCCTAGCAATATCGGATGGATGATCCGGAGCTGCTGCTGGAAGTATGCTGAAACCGAGAGGGCGAAGAGATCAGGGGATAACGATTACTGGGAGAGCCCGATATGTTCCAAAGTTTGCCCAATGGACAGATGAGGCGTTGTGATAATTTGGAGATGAGGAGTTATTAATTTTTAGAATGACGAGGCAAAATGAGAACGAGATGAAGAGAAGAAGCCGGAAGCAAAGAGGAACAACAAGGGCCGAACGGGGGTAAGTGAGGAGGAGGTGAGGGAGTATTTGAGTAAAAGACTCGAGGCAGGTGTGTGTGTGCGTGTGTGTGCGTGGGTATGGGGGGTATCTATGGGCAGGTGCAAGCGGGCCAGGCACCCGAACTGGGCAGGAGCGCCTAGGAAAGAGAAAGGGTAAAAGGCAAACGGGCAGAAACAGAGCCGGCAACAGCAATGACAGCGACAGTGACCTCGTCCTTACCTCACGATGCGACTGCCTCATAAAGATCCAAAAGAGACTAGGGGCCAGGGCCAAATGTGCGACCGCGTCCGACCGATTGGTGGCTGGCAGCTTGGGGTGATGAAGCTTCATGATAGGCCAATCAATCTTCACAAGTCTCCATTCTGGCTCCGAAAAGATGCAATCCAAGTGGAAACTTTGATTGTCCCGCATTCCGACCCCTGTCTTCAAGTCCATGTCTCCAAAACCGATCCCTGCTGTGTTTTGCGACTTTGACCTTTCTTTGCCTTTGGGCATCATCCGGGCAACACATGATGAAACCGTTCGACAGTCTATCGGCCTGGGCATTAACAGAGTCGCATTGCCATGACCAAAGGTCATTTCAGCACAAATGACGAAGCTAGCTTTTAGCCTCAAAGCTCTATCTACTACGAAGGTAGATGAATTAGTTACCTTTGCGAGCCTACTACCTAATGATTACTTGATGACTTGCGGGCTTGTCCGCTGGCTGCTGCGCTCATACCTATCGCAAAAAAAAAAACCAACTACCTACCTACCTAGGTCAGTCCATCCTTTGCCCGGAGACGTTTGTCCCCTTGCACCAAAACGAAAGTGGAGGCCCCTGCCTTTCGTTTCTCCGCACGAAACATCTACGCTAATGTGAGCACCGAGCAACGGTGGCGCCCATGGCACGGCATAGCATGCATGGCCTCTGCGGAAGCGACGGCAACTAGACCACCAGATAGGCCTCGACTGTTTGTTTGTCTTGGTCTCGGTGCGATCGGCCGAGTTGGGGGAGCCACGCGGCCACTCGAGCGACCAACAAAATGATCCCCGTCATGGAAACAAAAGGAACCCGGTCATTGATTGGATTTCTGCGTGAAAACTTTGTTGCTGGCTTTTTTTCCCCCTCCCTAATCCACTTAAGTAATTATGTCTTACTCCGCAATCTACTATGTATACATGTGCTGTTTACGACGCAATCGGCTGCTCGCTCGTATCTTCAATCCATCAGCCTTCGCAAGACACACGATTGACACATCTCCGTCTTGTCGGGCTTTCCGCTTTAGGTTCCACTCACACACCTCTCTGTCACTGATGGGTCACCCACCCCTGGGCACTCTCGAGACGCAATGCGCAGCTTGCCGATAAGACCCCATGCATGCCTGATGAAACTTTTTGCTCCGTTCTGAAGCTTCATCCATTCCGGCAAATACCACCCAAAATTACTCCATATCACACCCGTGAATCAATATTAATTGTTGACATCTTATCGTGCAGCCAGCAAGGTGCGCGACTCCCATCCCACCTCGAGACGCGAGCCCACGTGATTATTACCGTGCAAAGTTTAAATTCCAGAGCCGATCAAAGGCGACAGGAAAAGTTGAAAGTTGAGAACGCGGCCAAAAGAGTACGGCGAAAGGTAAAGTTGTGTAGTGATTGTATACAAAGAAATTGACCTTGTGGTCTAGAGATTATCAAATTTGAGTATACCTGGTTGTTGGCGAATTTGTGTACGACATCTCTGACGTTTTTCTTCTCGCTTTCCGCAGTCTTGAAAGCTCGGACCAAGCGGCTCGTGGAGGGCGCAAAAAAAATCCGCCGGTCGCCGGGAGGAGCCATAACCGGCCAACCATCACCAACTCCCAAAGCATTAAAGTGTAACGGGGGTGTGTGTGGAGGATATCACACCCAAAGAAAAAAAAGAAAGATGAACAGTACACTTCTGCGCCCCTGGGGCGCCATGAAGGTTTCCCTCCCGAGGGTCGCATTGTCGGCCCCGACCGCCGCCGCCAGGCTCCAGATGCAAAGGGTCAGCTGGTTCAACACGTCGACGCCCGTCACCGAGCAAGTCTCAACTCAAAAACAACCAAAACTCTCGAACCCAGCCGCACCACCGCCTCCGCCTCCGCCAACCGCAAACCCGACGACAACAACCGAAAAGCCCTACAGCTCACAGCCGACAGCAACCCCCATTCCATCCCTTCTCCCTCTCCTAGCTGCCCAGCCAAAGCATTACATCACAGCCCACATACACGGCAAGCCCTACCTTGTGACGGCTGGCGATTCGATCCGCCTTCCGTTCAAGATGCCGGGCGTGCAGCCGGGCGACACGCTCCGGCTGGACCGCGCCACAACCATCGGTTCCAGAGACTTCACCCTTCAGGGGAAACCATACATCAGCCCGGACCTGTTCTGCTGCCGCGCCACCGTCATCGGCACCGACTGCGAGCCGATGCGCCGCAAGGTCGTCAAGAAGGTCCGCACCAGGCGCAAGAAGACTATCAAGAGCAAGCACTATTATACCAACGTGCGTGTGTCGGAGCTTAAGATCATGGTGCCCACCAGCGAGGAGGTCGCGGCGGCGTCGGTCCCCGGTGCGCCTGGGTACAGCGACACCGGTATTATTTGGTCGTGATGGAGCGGGTGTTTTGAGCTTGGTAGGGGCTTGTGTGTGGTAGGACATGATGGGCCGTAGCACATCGAAAGCGTGGCTCAACTGAGAGATAGGCCTAGGTGAAATGTCTCCAATCGAGTAACGATACTCCATCTGTATCACAAATGCCATAAAATTATGTATAAAAATAAGAAACAAAAATAACGCTCAGGGTACTATGCCTCGGTTGAGTGGTACGGTGAAGATGTAAAAGGGAAGGCGCTCTGGCGTTGATATACCAACTTTCCGGCCAAGTGTATCTCTCTACAGTGTACAGCTAGTAAGCTGCTGCCGCTTTCCTTTGGTGCCACTGCCCCCTAATCCAACAGGCCCGAAAAAAGGCCATGAACAAGTCCACAAGAAACGCCGAAGGGAAAAAACGAACAAACAAGTCTAATATAAAACATGAAAAGTGCCACCTCCGCTATTTGATCCAACTTTGAGGAGGTGGTGGTATAATGCAGTCAAACGAAAAACAATAACTCCCGCACCCACTCATCACAAGGTATTATTTCATTATAGTTCATGACCTCACATCCTTCCCTCCCACGCTTTTCTTCACCGAGGCCCAATACGCGTTCGGCCATGCCGTCATAAGCTCGCTGTCGGCCGGCATCCGCTCGCGACAGCGGTTGACCACACTGTGGATGATGCGCGTCAGCAGCTCCTCCGTCATAGGAACTACGCGGTCCATATCAACCTCCTGGGGATATAGGAAGGCGTCCACCTCAGCGAGGAGGTCGCCACAGGTCGGACGATACTGCTGGTCGCGGATTAGGCATCGCTTCATCGTTCGGATGAGCGAAGGGGGGACAATAACGCCACCAGCGCCCTTCTCTGGATAGTTTATCTTGTGGTCCCAGGCGATGATCGCCTGGCAGCGGGCGAGCTGGTTCGGTATGTGCCCGAAGGGCGGCGTTCCGTATACCAGCTGGTACAAAATGCAGCCCAAGCTCCAGACGTCGCTGGGCTTGCCCAGTTTCATTAGCCGCGTGCGACTGAGCGATCGGTCGGGGCGGCCGTTGCTGGCTGCTGTGGCAGAGTAGTGTGCCGAGTCCATGAGTGACTCGGGCGACATATAGTTTGGCGTTCCGATTTGGTTCTCACGGTGAACGTTGACAGTCTCGTCGGTCTGAATGGCGCCAGCGATGCCAAAGTCGATAAGCTTTAGCCGGCCTTTGACCATCACAAAGTTGGCCGGCTTGAGATCAGAGTGGACAATGTCGCAGGCGTGCACAGATTGCAGGCATTCGAGCATCTCCTTCCAGACGAAGCGGACAAAAACAGTGTCTAGTTGGTAATCCTCCTGGCTATGCCTTGATTTGAGGAGGTCGCCAAGATCAAGCTCGCCCATCTCCATAAGCTGTGTGGTGACATTTTGAGTTAGCAATATGGCTCAGGTTCACACGTAGGAATAGCTGGGGATTGACCTACGACGCTGAGTAACTTCTTCTCCTGGTTGAGTTCAGAGTCGTACATTTGAATAACGCGGTCAACACCAGAAAGGCGTTTGAGGAGTTCGATCTCACCCAAAAAACCCTTGACTGCCGTCGTGTCGGCGTTCTCAAGGGACACACGCTTCAGGGCAAACATTTTGCCATTCTCAGCAGTGACCCTGTAGACCTTTGCGCTGCCACCACGACCGATACAGTCAAGTCGGTTGTACGCCCGTCCATTGACCTTGAGAAGCACACGTTGCTTCTTGATTGCCTGTGATGCAGCTGTGGCAGTGACAGCATCCAACACACTCATTTTGGGAGGAGGTGGAGGTGCCGGCCTCAATGGGGTATTTCTGCTCATCTGTGAAAGCACCTTGCGCTCGGGCGATGCAGATCTTTGCAGTTGCGGCGCAGCTCTTTGCGACACAGGTGGGAGTTGTATTGGGTCTCTAGAGGTGGGTTTGTCGAGAATCGTGGGAACGTCATTAGACCTGATTGCGGCGGCGGCCGAAGCGTTCTCCTGGTCAAGCCCGGATGGTAGCACTGGATGGTAGATTTCCGGCCCCTGCACTGATTCGGGCGAAACCTCCTCCCTTGGTGTGTCAGCTGCCGCTCTCGGCAAAGCACTGGGTGACGATCTGTTACGAAACGCAACTCGTCCTGGATCTTTAATGCTGACAGGGCTTCCGGACGCAGCAGCCTCATCTCGGTAGCTAGATGAGTGAAACGAGGAGGCCCCAAAGGAGCTAGGCTGATGCCTTGCAACGCTTTCTGGCTCGTGGTCCCGCAGTCCGTTCATATCATGGTCGTGGCTCTGCTCGTCTGCCGGTGCGTTCTCTTCCTCCTCGCTCTGCCGTCTCCTACCTCGGCGGGCGGGTCCACTGAGAAAGCTCCCGGGAAGCTGGCCGATTCGCTTGATGCGCATCGAGCTCTGGGGGGCCACATCATCTGGTTTCCTCGTAGTGTTAGCCCCGTTGCTGTTGTTCATTGATGTTCGTGTCCTGTGTTCTGTTTTAGGTTCCTCTGCTTGCTCGTGATCGCTTTGAGAAGCGGAGCCGGCCTTGCGAGAGGTGCGGGTTGAGCTCGACGACCTAAGCGCAGACCCAGGCGTCCTGCCTCGGGTGGCTGAAGAGCCGGAAACGATGCGGACCCTCCTTGCACTGGTGACAGGTGTGTTGATACCCAAAACAGAGTCGAAATTTGCGGTAGGCTCAGTGTTGGCAACGGGCTCAGGGCCGGAGATTTTGTTCTTCTCATCTGTCCCATCTCTGCTTGGTGGCCTCCTCTGTGCCGAGGACCTTCGCACGCGGCTTTGACGGCTCGATCCGCCAGGAGTGGTATTAAGACTAGCAGCATTGGTAGAGCTCAGCCGCACAATCCTCTTCCTGGGAACGGAGCCAGGCTCGAGTCCACGGTTGGGGGATGAGGCTAGCTGGACACTGCCCGTTCGTATGTTTCGATGGCTCTCCCTCAAAGCGCTTGCCTCTCTCTTAGCACTCCCATCCTCCAAGCCCCGGTCGAGGTAACTTCTGGGTTGTGTTGCTGCTATAGCGGGTGGCGCGGCTCTGGCCGTGGCACCGGCGGGAGGGCCTCCATCGTCAAGCAGCGCCTTGGTGAGAGCGCTGAGCTTCATAGGCACTGGGATCTCTTCATCGGAGCTTTCGTTGTCGTTGACGTATTGATGCGCGCTGTTGGTCTGGCCGCGGAAGTTGCCAGTCGGGTTTGATTCGGACGTGGCTCGGTGGGCAAGCTGCTGTCGCGACGATGGCCGCCTCAAAGCCTGTCTGGCCGAGGTTCGCCTGCCAAGCGAAGACAGTTGGCTTCCTGCCCCCATAGGTGTTGGGGATACGATGGACATGTTTGTGGCGTGTTGTTTGGAAATCGAGCAGTACTCGAATCGACTCGAGCGTTTGTTGTGTTTACTTTTTTACGACGGCACGCTCTCACCAAGGGGCAAGCAACGAACGCGTCGGCGATTGGGCAAAATACCCGAAGCGGAACCCGGAAATACTCGTCAAGTCGGTTGGCGTTTGCAAAGGCCAAAAGCCCGTGGAATCGGGTGGAAAGGTTGATTTAAAGCAGTCAATACTGGAGATAGCACCCGTGGAGGGTAAGTTTAGGTAGATAAAGGCCTTACACCTTCAGTATGCCGAAGCGCGTCTGTCTAGGTAGCTTGCTTTGCAAAATCATGGATTATTGCCTAGGTGGGTCGAATGTGGAGATAAGACCGTGGTTAAACCAATGGAAGCACTCCGAACAAGTTACCAGGGCAACAAGCAGTACCTGAGGGAAAATTTCCTTGGGTGTACTACTGCTTTTGGACAAAGAAGCATTTGTGAAATAATTTCCTGGCCAAACCATTTCTGATGCCTGTAATGATCTGGTGGTGAACGGGGGTGCATTCCCACCTAGACGCAGGTCCTCCAACGACACTTATGCATCACTCTCACAGACGAAAAATAGCAAGGGACAATTGAGAAACGAAGCGAAACCGAGTTTCTGGGTATCTGCCGACCAAATTTTTGTTTTTTTTTGCTCTTCCCCAAATGCGCGCCAATAAGACACCGATTGACACCAGATCCTGCAAGCCAGTTCATGTAGGTCATGACAACGTGAAAAGCCCCAGCCCAATCCTGCTTGTTCCCAAATTTGTAGACATAGTCTACTAGACTTCCATGTCTCGATGGAAAGTCGCTTAGTCGAAGAGACCGAATCCCATGTCCTCGTCGGACTCCTCCTTCTCTGTGTGGTGAGATGCCCACTGTTAGCAGTGTCTTTCCACAGGCCGCACGGAGCTAGCAAAGGCAATTGGAACGTACCCTCTTCCTTCTCCTCCTCCTTGGCGGCCTCGGGGGCAGCGCCGCCAGCAGCAGCACCGCCAGCAGCAGCACCACCACCGCCGCCGGACGGGACGGAGGCAAGCTTGGCAGAACCCTCGGCGATCAGCTACAAATGGGAGGGGGAAAACAAGGTTAGTATCCTTTCGTGGCTAATGCTTGGGGCCGGATGCTCCGGGAGTGTATAGTGCGATGAAACGCGATCAAGGTGCGAAATACCTCGGAGATGTTCTTGCCGTTGAGCTCGGAGAGGAGCTTCTCCAGGTTGTCGTCATCAGCCTCAATACCGACGGACTCGAGGACGGCCTTGATGTCGCTGGCAGAGGGCGACTCGTTGCCGCCGAGGCCGAGGAGAAGGTAAGCTGCGAGGTGCTTCATTTTGGTGGTTGTGTGTCTGCGCAAGGCGTAAAAGGTTAGGATAGTGGGCAGGAGTTGCGCCGTGTGCAAGCAAGGCTCGCATGGGATAAGGAGGATTATTTACTAACTGGTGATCGTAGAGAACACGAGATATCAATCAGTTTAACCGCAAGGGAGACTGAATCTTCGGTTCTTGAGGTTGTTGGATTGTGTGATGGAACATTCATCATCCACGATGTATCGAAAAGTTCCCGGCGGGGTTTAGAGCAACTTTGTGAGTTGGCAAACGTAGGTCACATGACCAGGGTATAGCGGGACCGTGCTAGGAAGAACCAGCCGGGTAGATCCACTTAACCGCCCGGTGTCCGAGTTTACAGTGCGTGATCGCGGTGATGCGACCACCGATTTGACTCCGGGCTGGCAGCGGAGGGCCTCGGTCGGATCATCGACTGGAACCAAATCTAGCCCTCTTCTCCCGCACACGCGCAATGTACTTGGAGCACATCCGCCTCGGGGACTACGAGTCCAAAGGAACCTTCACCCACCCATGTGGCTATCCACAATAGCCCTGAGCTTTCAGCTCGAGATCAAGGTTGTATGCAACACCAACGTTTCCTCATCGGCTCAGTCAAGCGAGCGAAGCGACACATCGACTTTCTCGTTTCCCCATCAATACTACCAGATTTCCTCAGTCTTCTTCAGCGCAGCAGGTATCTGATTGGCCTCGCTGGGGGAAATCCCATGTCCATTGTCGCAAAGGACGCCGACCCCGTCCATTTCCTTGACCATGGCTAGCGCCGTCTTCCACTGCTGCTCCAGCTGGCCTTTCTCGATAATTTCCTTCGGAGTCCACTGTGCTTCATCGCCAACTTCCAACGTCATATTCGCCTTGAGCATCTCGTCAGCCTTAGGGGATGACAGCTGCACCTCGAACCATGTTGCGAACAGCCCCTTTTCTGGAAACTCCTTGGCCGGGTATGCCCTGTATCGCTTCCACCCGCCATGTCGGCCCTCCAGCAGTTCTGTAGACATATCTTGGACTTGCGTGATGTGAAGCTGGGTCTCGTTGCTGGCGTGCGCAAAGCTTGCGATGTGCAAGACGCGCAATGCTGTGACAATGGCCTTATCGGGACTGTTGTGGGAGGCTTCGGTGTATTGTAATCTCGACTTCCCGACAGTGTCTGGACTATGCGTTCAGAAAGGAATAATTAGCCAAGCCCGCGCGCTGCAACTAGATCTTTGACATCCTCTCTTTTCGGGACTCACGCAA
>JARHUK010002703.1:15239-26332 GCA_031001725.1 Pseudopyricularia javanii | reverse complement strand
ACCCCGTTCCACCCCCAAAAAAAAGAGCGCCGTCAAGAATGTCTTTATCCGCGGCAGCGTCGTGAGGTACATCCACCTGCCCGCGTCCCACGTCGACGTTCCCCTGCTGGAGGACGCCACGAGGAGGGAGGCGGCCTCGACGGCTGCGAAGCGTTGAGAGGTGGACGCCGGGGGAGCAGAAAAGTACCGCTGTCTGGGAGAACCGCATAATCTACCTATTCCGTAGGCTGGGGGAAGAAAATAAAAGAAAGCGCTGGAGAACCAACCCTCAAAAGTCGAAAAAGGCACATCATGTGCTGGGACGCTATTGCAAGACGGCCGATGGATATACAAAAAGTCCGTCTGCCCTCAAAGAGAGGAGGTTGCCACGGTCATGCCGGTCAAACAAAGAGTAAAATGGGTCTTGACACATATCTTCAAAAGACTAGTGCATCTCCTTTTGACCATCACCCAAGTCTGGACATGCTTGCATGTTGTGATAACCTCCATATATTCAATTGGCGTCCAAAATCTTCATGTTTCTAATCGTGCCATCACCACCGCACCTCGCCCCCTTGGTTGCCTTTCCCATCCCAGAGGGTACTCGACAATCCACTAGCCTGCGCGTCCCCTCCGCCGTCCTCGTCCTCCACCACCCTCGTGAGTCCTCCCCTGCGCCGCTCGGCCAGCCACCGATCAGTCCACCCCTTCATCCTTTTGCGCCCGACCTCGCTCCCAACATTCACCGTAGGCACGACCTTCTCGATGTGGAGGCTCATGAGAAACACGGCCAGCTCGCGGAAGGAGCTGTGCTCGCTGTATGGGACGCCGAAGCACATGGCCTCGTTGGTGCTCCCACGCTGCGGTATCAGGTCCTTGGACGCGTACTGCGGCCTCCAGCTCCCGCCGTGGAGTAGCGTCGTCGTTGCGACCGACGAGGGGGATGCGTTGGCGTTGGCTGCCGTGCCCGCGGGGCGGTAGTTCCACCCGGAGGGTCGGAAGCCGACGATGCGGCCAAAGTGGGCGCGGTACGTGGCGAGGTAGTCGGCGAGCGTCTCGGGTCGGATCTCGGACAGCATCTGCATGTGGACCTGGGCCTCGGCCGGGTTCGACGTCATCAACGCTGTGAGCTCCGGGTCTCCCAACTGCGAGATGATGCGGATCTTACGCGCCGACGCAAAGATCTTGGTGCGTAACGCCTGGGCTATCGCCTTGCAGATGCGCTCCTTGCCAATACTGTACGTCCCGCAGACTACCAGCAGGCGTGATTTCGGGTCGATCGCCGCCAGGGCACTCGCCGGCTGGTTGCGCCCGCCACTGTCACCCTTCTTCATGACGGATGCATCCTGACTGTCACCGTTGGTAAAGAAGCGGCTAACGTCGTTACTCGAGACGCCTTCACGTCGGCGCAATATACGTGTCCACACGGTCTCGTCTTTCTCTTGCAACCCGCGGTTTAGCGTGGCGATCAACTCAGCGCAAGATCTTATGACAACCTCCTGAGGTGGGAAGGAGTAGCGCGGGTTGAGGTAAGTAGTGTCAAGGTAGCATATGTCAATCTTCTGCTTCTGGACTTTGCCTGATATGGTATCAAAAGTCTCGGGCCTAAGCTGCGGGTGCGCGACATGGGCAGGACACGCCCGAAAATCACCGCAGTGCAGTATGCGCTGGATTCTCGCGCTGCTTCCACGGCCGAGAGTCTTTTCAAACAAGAAAAGCGAGCTTCCTGGACAGTGATTTGCCGGAATCATGGTCACCATCGTGCCGTCCGTCCCCGGCACGACGACGCGCTCCTCGAACTCCAACTCGACCACGTACTTGGCGGCGGTGCGTAGCTGCGACTTGACCAGACTGCCTGTGACTTTGCTGCAGTATATGGGACCATGTGTCCAGTTGGCGGTCAGGCCGATGTAGTGGTCGCTGTGAAAGTGGCTCAGAAAGTAGGCGTTGCAACCCTGTACGGCGCCGTACCTGAATGCATCGACGCATATAGATAGGCCCGGCATGATCTTATAAAATGGACATGTACGTTCGTAGGCCTGCCTGCCGCGGGACGAACTTTCTGCCGCCGCGGCAGCTGCCCAAGCATTATTTTCGGCGTGACCTGACATTAGTTTGGAGAATGCAGACGTTTCCGTATTGGATGCCGAGGCAGCAAGGCTGTTCAGTGTGACCGGTATCGCCTGGCCTGGGCGCGCGACAGCCGAACGAGCAAATCGCTTGCTCACTTTTGAGGGCTCGACCGTCTCGCTGTGTCCTGGTGGCGATGTAGTCTTTATACTCGAAGACACAGAGGGAGTTGTTTGCGGCAGATTGGGTAAAGGTATTGGCTTTCCGTCGAGACAACTGTTGACGTGAACAGTCGCCTGTTCCGCTGTCACCCCTTCCAAGCTAGAAGAGCATATAGGGCAGCTTTCTGCGCCCCCAACAGGCCCTAATGCTTCATCGCAGCTTTTGAAGGCGGCAGCCTCGGCCTCTTCGGCCTCTATTCGAGCTTGATCTTCCATATAACGCCTTTCCCACCCTTCCTCACCTGCTTCGTCGGCATCATCCCACTCGACCCCATCCGGTATATCGCCAAAATCATCAAGTTCCTGCTCTTCCTTGATTAGATCTGGAGTTTGGTCGTAGTTTGTCGAAGGGGATGCGGGCAACAAACTTCCTTTGGATTGAGCGAGTTTCGCATCGGGACTTTGGTCGAGGGTCTTTCCATATGTCTCTAATCTTCGTTTCTGTGGCCGTTCAGTATGTTCGACGTTGTGTTCATCGTCCGATTCGTCATCGTCGTCAATGAACGGGCCTTTCTTGCCGGTCTTTCGAGGGGGTTGCGATTTGGGTTTTGACGTCGTGCTTTCGACTGGAATATCTTGCTGAACAGTCGGTTGTGTCGAATCGCCCGTCTTTTGTGCATCAGGACTCAGCTTGCGCCTTTTCACCGGGCCATCCGCCTCGTTAAAGCGACGGACTGGAGAGTTTTGCACGTCGACGTCACTGCAGTTGTCCTCTTCTTCCGCAGCCGCGACTGCCAAGGCTTCGTTTCCCACAAACAAAGCTTCCTCGGGTGCGGGAGCCTTCTTGAAAAAGCTGAGAATGCTTGCATTGGGAGTGGGCTTTTTCTTTGACGCGGGTGTGATGGCTTGTCTGGCGGGGGTGATTTTGCCCATCGCCCGGGGCGTTTTCGATGACGTTTTGGTTGCCGACCCCATCTTTCTATCGCCGAGTGAGTATTTAGGAGAGAGGGGTACAAATCACACCAAATCCCAACGGAGAACCGTGAGTAAATACTTGGACATCCAAGTCAATTTAGAAATGAAGAGAGAGAAGCTAGGGGCGATGCAAATATCAATGGCTGATTGACCAATGTGGCGAAAGCCTGTTACCCGCGCGTAGTATAGACCCTAACCCTAGAGGGATCAAACGCCGAACAGTCGCGCGGTCACCTGATCTGTCTGAACACGAGGATCGATCTCTCGCAGTGTCAAGTCAGGATCGCAAGTACCAAGAAGGACTTGTACAAACAAGCATTTGTCCCATCCTGCTCTCCGGCATGTGACAGTGACTGTTGACCTGGTATGATAGTTCCGATGATGGTATTTAGGGCGCGAATGGCTTTGCGACAGGTCCATACATATGAGGAGTGGCACATGCGCCGCGAGAACCATGGACTTGACCCTCCGAGGGTTGTTTCATGGGAAAGAAAGCTCCCAGCGCAAGTAATTCTAACCACGCAGTGTGGCATTGTAAAGTAAGTACATGTACCCTGTTTGGTTATGAAGATATATATCACGGGCATCAAGGTGATCAGAGTGTCTCGCTACTTCAACTCAACTGATTGCGCACCCTTGTCACTTGTTCGTGAGACGGCCCCACTTTATTCAATGGGTGCTCTGCTCTCCTGCTAACAATTTCTGTCGCCTCTTCGCGAGCTAGACTAGTGCAAAGCAGACGCCATCAAGACAAGCAGACACATATCGCGCGACCATTGCATCCAACCGAACCCTCATCGGCCGCATCGTAATTTCAATATAGCAGTCTTGATGTAGGCAGCCCCAGCCAGGGCCTGCAATCATGTCGGACGCGGATTTCGAGCAGATCAAGAAGCTGCAGCAGGAACGCAATGCTGCAGCAGCCTCGAAGAAAGGCTCTCGGACGTTCGACCCAACCAACCAACGCGCCGACACCAAGATCAGTCTGAACGAGGCCTTCGACACCGACCTCTACGACCGCGAAAATGGCGTCGACAAGTACGCGGGCTATCACCGCGAACTGCCTGCCGCCGACGGCGATGACGAGGACATGGATGACGCCGGCGCCAATGGCCGCAGTCTCGTCGGCCAGTACACTGCCACCCGCGCCCAGATCGACGAGTTTGCCCGCGGGTCCGGCGTTGAGGAGGATGACATGCTAGCCGGTCGCGGTGAGCGCAGCAACCGCATCACCGACCGCGAGACCGACTACCAGAAACGCCGCTTCGATCGCGTCCTTACCCCAACCCGTGCGGACCCCTTTGCCGCGAACGGCAAGGATGGTGCAGATGCCAAGGGCTCCAGCTATCGAGATGTCATGGAGGAGCGCGAGATTGAGCGTGAGGAGGAGAGGGTACGACGAGCAATCGAGGCCAAAGGCAAAGACGCGATTGCCAACGGCGACATCCCCGAGCACCAGCCGACTCTCAAGGACACTGAGGCGGCCAAGGAGGATGCTTCGGCGGATGGTGCTGCCCCTCGCAAGCGCAAGAAGCGCTGGGATGTTGCGTCAACAGAGGATACAGCCGCGACGGCGCCTACACCAACCGATGCGAAGCCCAAGCGGTCGAGGTGGGACCAGGCACCTGCCCTCGAGGTCCCTGGCGCTGAGCCAACTAAGAAGAGGTCGCGGTGGGATCAAGCACCATCGGCGACCCCGGTGGGGGTATCGGGCTTGGCCACTCCGATGCACCCGTCACAGGCAGCCCCAATGGCAGCCCCGATTGGCTTCGGCACCGAGGTGCACCGCAACATGGCTCTCAGCGACGAGGAACTTGATGCCATGCTGCCAGGACCGGAGGAGGGTTACAAGATCCTGGAACCGCCGCCTGGGTATGAACCCGTTCGGGCGCCTGCTCACAAGCTCATGCAGACCCCGGCGCCCGCCACAGGCTTCGTGATGCAGGACCCCAACAGTGGGCGGATCACCAACCAACAGATGCCGAAAGAGATTCCTGGAGTGGGAGACTTGCAGTTCTTCAAGCCAGAAGACATGGCATACTTTGGAAAGCTCACAGATGGAACAAGCGAGGACCAGCTGTCCGTCGAAGAACTGAAGGAGCGTAAAATCATGAGGCTGCTCCTGAAGGTCAAGAACGGCACCCCTCCAATGCGAAAGACGGCGTTGAGGCAGCTCACTGACAACGCCCGTAATTTTGGGGCTGGTCCTCTGTTCAACCAGATCCTGCCACTCCTCATGGAGAAGACGCTCGAGGACCAAGAACGCCACTTGTTAGTCAAGGTCATCGACCGCATTCTCTACAAACTGGACGACATGGTAAGACCATATGTTCACAAGATCCTTGTGGTCATTGAGCCCCTTCTCATTGACCAAGACTACTACGCACGAGTCGAAGGTCGCGAGATCATTTCCAACCTTGCAAAGGCTGCTGGCCTGGCCACCATGATCAGCACAATGAGGCCAGATATCGACCATGTCGATGAGTATGTACGAAACACAACAGCCAGAGCCTTTGCCGTTGTTGCATCGGCGCTGGGCATACCTGCCTTGCTTCCATTCCTGCAGGCCGTGTGCAGAAGCAAGAAATCCTGGCAGGCTCGCCACACGGGAGTCAAGATTGTGCAGCAGATCCCTATTCTTATGGGGTGTGCCGTCCTGCCCCATCTCAAGCGTCTGGTGGACTGCATTGGACCGAACCTGAACGATGAGCAGACCAAGGTGCGCACCGTGACCAGTTTGGCCATTGCTGCTCTGGCAGAGGCAGCCAACCCTTACGGTATCGAGAGCTTTGACGACATTTTGAACCCGCTATGGACTGGAGCACGGAAGCAGCGTGGGAAGGGCCTCGCAGGCTTCCTCAAGGCCGTGGGCTACATCATTCCACTTATGGACGAGGAGTACGCAAACTACTACACAAGCCAAATTATGGAAATCCTGCTGCGAGAGTTCTCGTCACCAGATGAAGAGATGAAAAAGGTTGTGCTCAAGGTTGTATCGCAGTGTGCTGGGACAGAAGGAGTTACGGCAGGATACCTCAAGGAGCATGTCCTAGACGAATTCTTCAAGAGCTTCTGGGTTCGACGCATGGCACTGGACAAGCGAAACTACAGGCAGGTGGTGGAAACGACGGTCGACATTGGTCAGAAGGTCGGGGCAGGCGAGATCCTGGAAAGGATCGTTGTCAACCTCAAGGACGAGAGCGAGCCGTATAGGAAGATGACGGTGGAGACAGTTGAGAAGATTGTTGCCAGTCTGGGTGCAGCAGATGTTGGAGAGCGTCTGGAAGAGCGCTTGATTGACGGAATTCTGCATGCGTTCCAGGAACAGAGCGTGGAGGACGTCATAATGCTTAACGGATTCGGGTCTGTTGTCAACGCGCTGGGCACAAGGTGCAAGCCATACCTGCCCCAGATTGTCAGCACGATCCTGTGGAGGCTCAACAACAAGTCGGCAACAGTACGACAGCAGGCGGCGGATCTAATCTCGCGGATCGCAATGGTGATGAAGCAATGCGGCGAGGATGCGCTCATGGGCAAGTTGGGCGTCGTACTATACGAGTACCTCGGTGAGGAGTATCCCGAGGTGCTCGGTTCCATCTTGGGAGCTTTGCGGTCGATCGTAACGGTCGTGGGTATCAGCCAGATGCAGCCTCCGATCAAGGACCTGCTGCCACGATTGACGCCTATTCTAAGGAACAGGCACGAAAAGGTGCAGGAGAATACGATTGACCTGGTGGGACGCATTGCGGACCGTGGGCCTGAGTCGGTCAACGCACGCGAGTGGATGCGCATCTGCTTCGAGCTCCTCGACATGCTCAAGGCTCACAAGAAGGGCATCCGACGAGCAGCCAACAACACCTTTGGTTTCATCGCCAAGGCCATCGGTCCGCAGGACGTGCTGGCAACGCTACTCAACAACTTGCGCGTCCAGGAGCGTCAAAGCCGTGTCAACACCGCCGTCGCCATAGGCATCATCGCTGAAACTTGCGCGCCCTTTACGGTGCTGCCGGCGCTGATGAACGAATACCGAGTGCCGGAGCTGAATGTGCAGAACGGTGTGCTCAAGTCACTGAGCTTCATGTTTGAGTACATTGGTGAGATGGCCAAGGACTACGTCTACGCCGTCACGCCTCTGCTCGAGGATGCGCTTATCGACCGCGACCAGGTGCACCGACAGACGGCCGCATCGGTCGTCAAGCACATTGCGCTGGGCGTCGTCGGCCTCGGGTGCGAGGACGCCATGGTGCACCTCCTCAACCTCCTCTACCCGAACCTGTTCGAAACAAGCCCGCACGTCATCGACCGCATCATCGAGGCCATCGAGGCCGTGCGTATGGCCGTCGGGCCGGGCCTCGTGCTCAACTACGTTTGGGCAGGCCTCTTTCACCCGGCGCGCAAGGTCCGCACGCCGTACTGGCGGCTCTACAACGACGCCTACGTCCAAGGGGCGGACGCCATGGTGCCATACTACCCGACATTGGAGGAAGACGGGCACGATAGGGCGGAATTGGCTATTATGTTGTAGGGCTCTTTCTGTCTCGACGGTGAAGGAGAGATTTAGCACGTGCTTGCGACTGCGTTTGAATTTTTTTACAAATCTTTCTTCAAGGCGGACATAGGAGGAATTAGCGGCGGCTAGGCACTGGCGTTTCGTTTTCTCTCTCTTTTTGTTTGTACCACCGTGTATTAAAGACAGTTCGAAAACCAAAAATAGCTAAGGAGGTTGTATATTGCAGGGGCATAAAGCATTAATGGAATATGGAGCATTCTACTTTGTCAAAATGACGCTGCACAGGGCATAGTGGGCTGGCTACCTAATGTTGGATGGTGGGTGGGAGTTTTAATGTGTCGGACATGGATAGTGGGTAAGTAAGTCGGTGCCGGGCACGAACAAACAGTATGTTTCACGTGGAAAAAAACAGAGGTGATGTGGGCTGTAGAATATACAATGTAGGGGCCAGAGGCAAACTACCGCCGTGGGCATCTTGGTAATCAATGGATGATTAGTTACCATGACAAAGCGCGGGGAAGAGAACGAGGATGGTCGGGGTTTGTGAATCCCATAGGTGTGCGCGGATAACAAGAGAAACCTACCAGCTATTCGTGCGGCCCATCCGGATTTGTTGCATAATGTGTGCAGCTTATCTCTATGACGATGCGTTGTGTGATGGAGTTAAGCACGTTTGTAACCGGTCTGCAGGGTGCCAATGTAAGGGTATGGCCGGCCAAGGTCTGGGCCGCTCCGAAGCACTAGTCTAAGTCCGATGCCACCCAACGTGTCGTTATGGAATACCTACACTATGTGCGTTTTCGGGTCTAAAGGAGTTTAGGAGGATGCAAAATGCACTCACACGTATCTAGTCCTATCTGGACTAGATGGGGGTTTTTTTTAAAGGGGCACTTGGGCTGAAAAAGCAAAGAGGCAAGGCTCCGGATGTTATATATTGCGACGCCCGGAACGCCATCCCCGCCCCTCAACAACAGCTTGGAACAAACACGTCCTAGCATTTTTTTTTGCTTGCAACCTATTGTGTTCAAGTTCGATTCTAGTTAAAATAGAGAGCACTCAATATTCTTGAAGTCATCTCAACAAACAACAAACACTCAGAAACATTACCAGCATGTCGGCAAACCTCCAAGCAGAGGCCGCGGCAGAGGTGACGTACTCAGGCTTCATCCGCCGCCAGCGCGTGTCGCCCAAGAGCCTGCCACCTCAAACGACCGCCTCGGGCCAGACATCTATTGTCACGGGCAGCAACGTCGGCCTGGGCCTGTCGGCGTGCCGGCAGCTGCTCGAGCTCGGGCTGTCGCGACTCGTCATGGCGGTGCGGTCGCAGGCCAAGGGCGACGCGGCGGCCGAGGGGCTCCGTGCGGCCTTCCCCGACGCCGAGATCCTGGTCTGGGTCCTCGATATGGACTCGTACGACTCGGTCAGGGCGTTTGCGAAGCGGTGCGAGGAGTCGCTGGACCGCATTGACTCGGTCATACTGAACGCAGGCCTCATGCCGTCGGTCTATACCCTCTCGGAGATGAAGAAGCACGAGGTCATCATGCAGGTCAACTACCTGTCCACGGCGCTCCTGACGCTGCTGCTCGTCCCGGTCCTCAAGGGCAAGAAGGCGGCGTGCGGCGGCGGGACGCCGGTGCTGAGCATCATCGGGTCCGACACGTCGTACTGGGCGGCAATCAAGGACGTCGAGGGCGAGCCGGTGCTGGCGCAGTACGAGAAGCCCGAGACCTTCAACTCCATGGGCAACTACTCGGCATCCAAGCTGATGCTCCTCTTCTTCGCCTCCAAGCTCGCCGAGGCCGTGGACCCGGCCGACGTGCTCATCAACGTGTCCAACCCGGGCCTGACGGCCGGGACGGCTCTTGACCGCGGCGACGGCGGCCTCATCGGGCGCAAGTTTTTCCAGCTCATGATGTACGTCATCGCGCGGACGCTGGACGTCGGGGCGTCCGTTTACCTGTACGCCATCTTCAACCAGGGGCCCGAGAGCCACGGGAGCTTCATCTGCGACTGGACCATTAAACCGTGAGTGAGATCCTTTGGGTTGTCCTTGATACCAATCGGCGAATGGAAAAAAGAAATGATGCTAACTTGTGCAGTTTCCCCCCAATTTACTACACTGAAGAAGGGAAGAGGATTCGAGAACGGTTATGGGAGGAGACGATGAAGGAGCTGAAGGCTGTTGGTGCACCGACGCCCTAAGGGATGAAGCAGCTCAATGCCCTTTGATAGTCCTCATGGCTTGGTTGAGGAAGCGTGATGGAAGCCTGTCAGAGATGAATTTGCAGCTGGTTTTGGTTCCGATGAGGGTTGATCACGTGGGACAGTCATGTTGATGCTCTTGTTTTTTTTTGGTTTTTTTTTCTGGCAAAGTAAACAAATTTAACGACTGAAAATTTCCAGCCAGTCCCTCCTGAACCTCGGCCCCAAAGAGAGTATCTGACCGCATGTCTGTCTTTGTGAGGAAGCAAGCCCAGTCTGCCTCACCACCATACACGTAGTAGCGAGCGAGTGACCGAACGGGGTGACTAGACTAATTAATGCATGCCCAATGGAACACCAACATCTCAATTACTTTTGGCACGCATCTGGGGGTGCGGGGATCCCCGGATACGGTACAACCCAACCCATAAAAGTGGACCCGTTCCTGCCGAGGTATCTATCTCGCCCCGGTTTTGTCAGGGTCAGCTTAGCTTACAGGTGTGTCCAAACAGAGAAATGCCGAACAACACCACCACCCCCCGAGCACAAAAAGAAAGAGATCATCAAAAACCTAGACCTCATATATTGACCTGGTCTTATCTTGTCTTGAAACTCTGTAGAATATTTCATCGCATGAGCCTGGAAAGGAAAATATAAAAGAAACCAGAACAAGAAAACGTAACTAACTACCTACCTAGCCTCTCTACCAACAAACCACGTCACCCGGACCACGGCCGGTCCGTCCCTCCATTAAAAAAAAACAACCTTGTTCGATAAAAAAAGAAAGAACAAAACCATCATGCCCTCCGTCATCAGCCTCGAGTTCAAGGGCCGGGTCGCCGTCATAACCATCTGCAACGAGCGCAAGCTCAACGCCCTCGACCAGAACGGCTACTATGAGCTGTCTGAGAAGCTGCGCGAGGTGGCCAGCCACGACGAGGTCTATGTCACGTTACTAACGGCAAAGGGCCGCTACTTTTCAGCGTACGTTTTTTTTCCTCCGTTGAATATGAATATATTTTTCCCAAAAAAAATCTAACGCAAAAAAAACCCCAGCGGCGCCGACGTCTCCACAATCAACGCCCAGCCCGCCGGCGGAGAGGAGAACCACGAGCCCATCTCCGACAACGGCCGCCGCCACTGGCTGCAGAACTTTGTCGCCTACAACCTCAACATCACGCAGGCCTTCTACTCGC
>JARHUK010002701.1:5015-15482 GCA_031001725.1 Pseudopyricularia javanii | reverse complement strand
TTTTTTTTTTTTTAAACCAAAGAGTACTGAATAGCATCATTTTACCCCAAGTATCGCACCTCGAACCACGAAACTCTACAAAACAAAGTGTAGATAAATCTATCCCCTATAATTATTGCTATCGAACAAATTAAATTCCAAGTGTATCGGTTTGGGAAGTCAACCCCTTACATTGCGGTTTATAAACAGTTTTTATACATGAACCAGAAAAAGAAAGATCGACAATACAATCGCCGCCGAGAAAGCTAACCCAAAATCCACGGGTTTCACCCACATGCCCAAAACACCCTCAACCTTCTCACAGTAGAGGGGGTGGCGTGGCCTTAGGCGACCTGACTATCAGGATTCTCGCCCTGAATCTTCTTCTTCGCGCCGGTAAAGATTTCCCTCCACGTCTTCTTGGTCTTGGGCTCCCTAACGTACAGAGGCTTGTGCTCCTCGTGCACGTCGTGGTCGTGCTCGTAGTCGACGTGCACAAACGCGCGCTCGACGTCGGCGAGCCCCTCCATCTTGCGCTGCAGCGACTGCGCCACGTCGTGCGATATCCGCAGCGGCGTCTCGTCGTCCATGACAACGTCCACCTCGACGTAGTAGCGCTGGCCGGCGTGGTAGGCGCGGCACGTGTCGACCTTGAGGATCTGCTCGTCGTGTGTCATGGCCATGTAGATGAGCTTGGAGATGAACTCGCGTGGCGCCGACTTGCCGACCAGGAGCCACACCTGCTCAAAGGCGTTGGACACCCACGAGAAGAGGATGATGAGCGCGATGAGGATGGCGCCGATCGGGTCGAGGTACCAGACGAACTTTTCGCCCACCACGGCCATGATCAGCCCAAAGGCGTTGACTGCGATGTCGTTGCGGTGATCGATCTGACAAAAAAAAGGTGAAATCAGCACAAGTTGCGTGTCTCGAGGCATCATGTAGGGATAACTTACGTAAAAGACATGGACAGAGGGGTACTTCCTGTAGAACATGCAGAATACCATCAAGCTACCCTTGGCGAAGATGGCAACCGAGATGAAGATGATGGGGATAATGTCAAGCTCCCCAGACGCGTGACCACCCTCTCCCAGGTTACGGCCAGACTCAACCTATTGAATTACGGTCTGTTAGTAGTCTCATCAAACAACCAGTGCATTTTCTTCCCATGGGGCTTACCAAGAGCTGAATCGCAACTGTCGTCATCAGTGCGCAAAACAGAATAACACCGATCGTCTCGATACGCGTGCGGCCCTGCATTTAGATACTTGTGTCAGAATTATAAACAGGCTAGTAGCGTCTGGGCGCTGCCCCTTCCGACAGTAGTAGATAGTTCAGCCGAACAATGCATGCAGAAAACTTACCACTGGATATTTATAAATGCTCGGCCTCGCAGCCAACCTCGACGTCACCAGCATCACGAACGAAGACACCAGGTCCATCTATCAGACGTACGTTAGTAAGTAGATGCACCTCTGACATGCATTGAACTTGCAGACGTGGAATGGTCACTTACAAATGCATCGGCTGCCGTGGCAAAGAGCTATAAGATGAAAAACAAACTGCGAGTTAGTGACCGTCATATCAACCTACTTTTTAACAAACAGACAAAGAGCAGCCAAAAGATGTTTACATACAGCCAGCGATCCGGTAGATATGGCAGCATACATCTGGATGATGAAGAGGCAGAAGTTGACAATGAACGAGGCGTTGATGGCGAACTTGATCTTGGGCGCGACGCGGGCGTCCTCCTCGATCTTGTTCTGCTCCTCATCGTCAACCCCAAGGAACTGGTCGATGAGCTGGTTCTGCCTCGTGTAGAACTTGCTGAGCTTCCTCTTGTTGCCCTGAGGGTGGTCAATCTTCATCTGGCGCTTGGTCACGTTTGCGCGGCGGTGCTGGCCAAAGTTGAGCGGGTCGGCCGCGTCCACGCCCGACACGGCGACGGGGCGCGTGGCATCCTCCGAGCCGCCCGTCTCCACGGACGACGCGACCGCCGCCGCCTCCTTCTCCCTCACCGCCGACGGCAACTCTGTGCTGCTGGCGGCCGATGTCTTGGGGTTCTGGGCCGACGGCTCCACAACAGGGACGCTTGCTCCATTCTCAGGGACTACTTTGGTGTTTTGTTAGCAGGGTGGTTTTGTTTTCCTTCTTGGGTGCGCTAATGCTGTTTGGTTCTCAGACGGGGCCGTCGATATTGGAACACCCCTCCGACCACTGGACTTTCGATGCCGGGAAAATGTGAAGCGGGTATGCGAGACGCGGGGAAGTCAGGGCCTCGGGTTCGTAAAAGTGGCAAGCACCCCCGACGCTCTACAGTCTTGGAACCTTTTCCAACAGACTGGGTTGACGAGCACCTTGGCGTGCGTGGTTTGCACGATGCGGTGCGGTTACTGGGCTTCCCAAGACCTGCCAAGAATGCCGCGCCAAAACCCACAGATGGGCATATTTGGGGAGGATAAAAAGTGACTTCAAAAGGTCGGCCAAGAACAATTTCCCACGCCCCGAAACACATCCCATGCCTTGATTGTCCGAACAAGAGTGGGTTGGAATGCATCCCGAGCTGTTGCATGCCAGCCATGGAAGGGGGAAGGGAATCCAATAAACAAGACGAGGTAAGGCATCAAGTGAAAAGAGACAGAAAGAAAAAAAACAAGACATACCGGGCGCCGAGCTGGAAGGTTTTGACGGATCCTGATCCGACATCTTGGCTTGAAGAGGCGGTCTCTGGCGTGTAATACCTGCGCAAGGTGGCCGATCTGATTAGGAGGCAAAGCTTAAAGACGCGCCCAGCCCAGGGGTTTTTTTTTTTTCTTTCTTCTTTTTTTTGGTGGAAAAGAGGCTATTGCGAGGTTGGTAGCCCAGGTCTCTTGCGCTCTTGGCGACGACTTGTCGATCAAATAAAGTTATTTGGGTTGTGGAAACCGAGAGGAAACAATCGAGGATGGAGAGCGCCTGAGGGAGAGACAGGAAAAAAGGATGGGGGGTTGAGATGGAGATAGAGGGACTTTACACTATTGCTAGAAGGATCAGAAAGTGGGACGGGTCTCTATCTTTGAACGGGGTGTTTTCCCCTTTGTTTTACGGGCTCTACCAATCCCAGGTTCCGTTATTACAATTGTGACATCTAGAATTTGTTGGCCTTAATCGGGTTAACCTTTACATCAAAGCTCCAGTTCCATTTATTGCCGTTTGCCGTGTTGAGAGATACAGAAGAGCCGGAGAAGAAAGAAAGCGCGCCTCCAAAAGGGGGGGTTCTACAGTTGGTCAAACACGGGGGCGGCTAGCCAGATCTCTCTTTTTTGTTTTTTTTTGGTGGCCCACCCCATTTTGCACAAGTATAGCCGACCAGTTGATTTATTCTATGACTTGGGAGTGGGAATGGGTCCTACCAGCATTGGAGGGGAGCCTGACTCCATGCTGCCTACGAGGGACTCAGATGCTGTTAATAATGAAGACCAGGTTTGAAAAGCAACTGTCGTAATTGGACTTGGTGTGCTGCGTGCCAATGTTACATAATGAACCTCCTCACATTTTGAAAGCCTTATTCCAGCGGCAGTATAACAACAAGTAGCAGGTAATTACTGTAGTGTTTGCTGCCAAGGTAATAATTATTTCAGGCGATCAAACTGAGAGCAGGGTTGACCGCTCGAGGGAAGGTGGAGCCGAATCTGCAATACAACACCACTCGGCGATGAGAGGAGAGGCTCAATCTTGGACAAGAAACAAGAATGGCCTGCAATGGCACCATTGGTTTTAGCGTTTATTTTTCTTCTCCCCCCTTCCTTCTCTCGAAAAAGAACTTACCTTGCAAGGCGCCTGCATAAATGCGTTTTGTCGGTCACGGGTATCCGAAAGTGCATCCGAAAGTGCGTTGTTTTGACTACTGTACTAGCCTACTCTTATTCCCGCCCCGCCCTAAAAACCTGTAAACGCCTCATCCGCGGTTGGCCTCCATGCAAAAAATAAAAATCGAGGGGAGCTGACCCCTTGGACGGAGACGGGATGGGGGGAAATCTGGCAAACGAGATTGAAATCATCGGTCCCAAGAGGTCACAGCACAAAACGATCAGCATGTGTTCCCTTTGCTTTGCTTCAACTAGGCGAAAGCTTGAGCGCCCTTCTTGGCGACCTCCACAACGGTCTGGCTAGATGTGGTTTTTTTTCCTTTTCCCCCACTGATATTTTGGTACAGCCGCCAAGGACGGTTTTATGCCCACCACCCACAAGCCGATAGGAGAACCAAGGAGTTCTTTGGTTAATTCTCCGGGATGGGATTGGTTACCCTGTCCGGGGTACGTGATAATATTGAAAAAAAACGCATCCATTCTCTTCCGTGCACATTAGGTAATTACTATAGCTACAGTCACCTCGGTAGGTAGTTATTGTAGACCCTATGCAATAACTTCTAAAGTACAACGTTTGGGGGCCCTTTTTCTGTGGAAAGTGGCATGTTTTTCGAACCCACAAAGCCGGGCTGTTCCAAGTTTCTTTCCAGAATTGTTTATTTCGAAGTGTCGATATGGAGGAGGACATCACGTCGTATCGTATCGCATCGCATTGGATGGCCCATGAACCAGGAACTCACCCGTCCCGGCAAGGGGGCGGAACGGTCGTAAGCCTTGTCCGCCAAGGCTGGCTCTGCCTCACCTTGGGTGCCGCCTACCAAAGGGCAGAGAAGCGCGCCGCCCGCCAAGCGCTCTCCCGGGCAACAGAGCGGTTTGGGTGCGGCGGGGGTCAGCTTGGGGTGACGATCCCATTGGCCAGGCGGTGGGTGCTAGGTTTCGGAAAATGTAGTAGCCGTGCGGGAGTCAGACAGTTCTCTAGAAAAGTGGGCAGGTATCCACTCCGTCAACGGATACGTTAGTCTGGTTTTTTTTTTGTTTCTGTTTCTGATATGGAGGCGCCTAGGAGGGGGGGATCTATGTTTTGAAGCCCGCCCCCGGTTTCCATCGTCCACAGAAAAAGAAATACAGCTCGAAAATCCATTCCCGATTTGGCCAGGGAGCGAGGTGGACGGCAACACGGCTTCTCCTCCTTTCCCCATCTCCCCAGCAAAAAAACGTGGACGAGGGAAATTACTACTGGTAGACTGGTAATATCATACACATGCCGGTGTGATATTACCCACGCCCACTCTCCACGTCTTGGGAGACCGACTGCACTCCAGATTCTCATGAGCTTGTCGAGCTTGTCTCGTGTCTTGTCAGTCTTGTCTTGCTTGTACGGCACCAAAAGGAGGTGCCACTGTGTGGCACTGGCTGGCACCGCATCAGTCACCCCAAAAAAAATCGGCACCTCGCACGTAGGACAAAATGCTTAACTCGATACCGCCGCAGCCTCTGGTGGATATCTTGAAGCAGCCACAGCGACATACGTCGTCCCAGGTTCGCTGATCGCCGCTCGGGAACTGAGCACCGAACCAAGGATTTTGAGGTTTGTGGCGTGAGTTGGGTTACGACACAATGAGGAGATGGGAAAGAAAACTCTGATATACTCAACGATGCAATGTTCTCGCGGTAATGCGGAACTGGATTCAGCGTCGAATATTTGGCATCGGCAGTCAATCCTGCATAGGTACAGTACCTATGTACTGTAGCATGGATTAATTACTAAGAACTGCATCTGTAGCAGGCTAACTATATTCAGGTCAATTTCCTGAAATAGTCGGGACCATAGTCCGATACCATACCACCCACATGCACACACACACATACACACATACACTCTCTCTTTCTCTCTCTCTTGTATTTCACACACACCATCAAATGTCACAGGAGCTGTTTGCTATCTTTGGGCTGGCAGTTGCGGAGAGAAAAAGAAGCTTACTTTATTACGGGGATGGAGAGCAGGTGGTGCCTGCGTCTGGACGCCGGGCATGGAGGCAGCCACCACCCACTGTGCTGCTCCGTGCTTTCCTACTAATTACAGCTGCTGCACCGTGCCGTAACGTATAGTCTAAATCCTACCTCGTACTGGCTCTAGCGTCCCTGCAAGGTAGGGGCTTGTTTCGTCAAGTGGGTCCGCCCCACATGATTTCAAACCTCAGGGTTCGACTACTCGTACCTTACAACCTTACACAACCAAACTCCATGTCGGCACTTTCGGTACCATCCCAGTTCTAGACCGCACTCACATCCATTTGCGAAATTGTTTATATTGCAGGTTTTAGACAGCCTGGCCTGTATTGCTTTTTAAAGACATGGTTGTTTGCATTGTGCGACCGGCCATCCCCGGGAACAGCCGTTCGTTGCGGAATGACATCGACAAACCGACGGGCTCAAACAGAAGAAAGAAGAAGAAGATGATGAAGAAAAGAGTTCAGCGCACGGCCGCAGCAAAGTTCGCTTCTCCTACTGTGTACAGCAGAACAGACTTGGCACACGCCAAGTGCCAAGTTGTCTTGCGAGCAGGTCGACAATACTTACCTTGTCGTCGCTCATCCAATATTCCCTTCATCCCTTTTTCTTCTACCTCTCTCTCTCTCTTCCTCCCCCGTCTGAGCTCTCTCGGCGTCTGCCCCCTATGCCTGGGGCTGAAAACTTGAGGCTGGATATTTTGTTGTTCACTCGGCTTACCTGGGGCATTCTCAGCACATTGTGGTCGTATCGAGTCGGGCAGATGCCTTCGTGGGGCCCGCCCCCTTCTTCCCTGACCTGGGTTCCTCAGCCGTCAGGGTCTCTGGTGCCATGATTTTGGGCCGTACCTGGACCTGGTCCTTGACCTGGATCTGGACCTGGCAGGCAAATCCCCCGCCAAGGCTGGTTTGAACGGGGAGCCTTTCGATCGGCCGTTTGTACCCTCGCCGCGCAGTCTCATGATTGTGAGGCATTGATGCGTTGTGGGCGCATTCCGTGGATCCGTAAAACAACCTTCAGCCTGCAGCATCCACCCTGACATTCTGCACTAGACCGTTCGTTCTCCATGGATGGCCGTCTTCCTCCATGTCTCCTCTGGTCCTTGTTTCTCCCATCCATACTACATGTGCACAGGATAGATGAAGTGTGCGGTGTATGGATTATTACCTTGATACCTACAACGCTTCCCCCCTCGAGCCTGGTCTTTTCGGTACTGCCCTTGCTCCGGACAACCTTTATTCTCCCTGGTTATTGCTGTCGTGGGTCCTCCTCACCCCGGCCCGTTCGTTATCCTCCGTTCCCTTCGAGGTTGCAGTCGTCGCTTTTGACGTCGCAGTATTTTCTTCTTGATCGCCACAGCCTGGTTCATCACACACCACACACCCAAGGAGCTCTCTATCCGTACTATCCGTACTCCTTTTCCCTTTGCCTTTCCCCGCCCACTGGCTTCCGTCCCGTTTGCATGCAATCGAGATAGTTTGCCCAGCCTCATCTCGTCCACTGCGGATAATCTTTCCCTCTCGGCGGGCGATGCTGTCTTGTCCTATAACGGCACGTTCCTATTAAAAAGACAAAAAAAGAAAAAAACCAGAAAAAAAAGCTCCCTGGCAGGACTTGGCAGCCATTGCACAATAATTCATTGTCACTGGGGGATGATCAATTCTTGGGTGCCCATGATTTGCACTTGTCTTTCCTCGTCTTCCCTTTATATTCCTTTCTTGGTTCTATTTTTTACCTGAAATCTTCTTCTCTTCATCCTATCGTCTTCTTTTCTTTTACCACACCTTCCTTTCCCTTTCCCTTCTTTCGCTTCTTTTGACGTCCGTGGCGTCTCTTTTTTCATTTCGACTTTCGAGACTGCCGGACAGTTTCTCACTCCCTTTCGAATCTGGTTTTTTTTGCAGCTGTCCTTTCACCCCCGAGCAGCTCTATATAATCGAAAATGGACGAACTCGCAGAGGCCAAGCCGCAATGCGGAGGAAACAAGGAGCAAGGCGAGTATGACCTGCCGCTGCACGTAGCTGCTCTTTGTAAGTTTCCCCCGGTTCCCTGATACAGCTTTCCTATGCCTGGGTAGCCAACAAGTAGTGGCCGGTACTAACAAAAGTGCGCCACACTCGCAGTCATCGTGCTGGCCGCATCAATCTTTGGTAAGTATCTGACCAACTCTGGCGCGCCGCCAACATCGTGTCCCATACTCCTGGTGTTTGCAATCCCGCTGACACCATGCTCCAAACATAGGATGTGGCTTTCCTGTTGTCGCCAAGAAGGTCAAGTGGATGAAGATCCCGCCCAAGGTCTTCTTTGCTACCAAGCATTTTGGAACAGGCGTCCTCGTAGCGACAGCTTTCGTGCATGTATGTGCTGTATACCCGTCTAACGCGCATGTCAACCAGCTAATCATCGCAATCGTCACAGCTTCTTCCTGTTGCTTTTGCAAGCTTGACAGACCCTTGCCTTCCGGATTTGTTGGTCAAGGACTATCCCGCGATGCCCGGTGTTATCATGATGGGCTCCATGTTCTGCCTCTTTGTTGTTGAGATGTGGATCAACTCAAAGCTTGGAGGACACTCACACGGCGGTGCTATGGGTTACGATGAGCACGACAGCCATGCCCACGCCCACGGAGCTGTCGCCGCTCCCCCGCGCCCCCCTCGCTACAACTCCGACAGCTTCGAGGCCGATGATATCGAGTTCGAGAAGAAGATGGCCCAGCAGATGTACCAACAGGAGGCCAAGATGAACCCGTTCTCGGACCCGATGCCCCGCGGCAACCCCAACGACCCTTCGTACATGAGCGACTCGGAGATGCCCGCTTGGTTCGTGGTGTTCTACGAGCAGTACGTCCGCCAAAGGTTGGAGATGATGAACATGATCAGGGCTAGCGAGCGCACCATGCCGGCCCAGAACGCTCTTCCGGCTCCTTCCGCGCCCAGGGCCTTGGCCCAGCCCGCCCCTGGACAGGAGAATTGGCACAGGGATGAGGAAGGCCAGCTCGTCGACCCCGCCGTCTACCGCAAGATGTCGCTCAACATCACCATGCTGGAGGGTGGTATCCTCTTCCACTCGGTTTTCGTCGGTATCACCATCTCGCTCACCATCGACGGCTTCATCATCCTTGTCGTTGCCATTGTCTTCCACCAGATGTTTGAGGGTCTTGGTCTTGGATCCCGTATCGCCGCCGTCCCCTACCCCAAGGCGAGCATTCGCCCGTGGGTCCTGGTTGTTGCATTCGGCACCACTGCCCCTATTGGCCAGGCCATCGGTCTTGCTGTGCGCGACTCGTATGACCCAGAGAGCACTTTTGGTCTGATCATGGTTGGTGTCTTTAACGCCATGTAAGTTTGCCACACGATCCTGAGGTCATGTCCCATCTTTTGAGTGAAATCACAAGGCTAACACGATCAACCCTTTGCAGCTCATCTGGTCTGCTGATCTACGCCGCCCTTGTGGATCTCCTTGCCGAAGACTTCCTATCGGAGGAGTCGCAGAAGGTCATGACCAAGAGCCTGCGCATGCAGGCCTTTGCATGGGTTATGCTTGGAGGTGAGCATATTTCAAGATTTGAACTAGTATATCGTATGCGTCGTTTTCTAACCCGACTATCTCCAATCAGCCGCTGGTATGTCGATTGTTGGTGCTTTTGCTTAGGCGAATCATTTCGAACATGCTACGACAAGATACTGGAGCCCACCGGCCATCCAATAACAGTCGAGTCGGCCCAGCGCCACCCGTACACACTTTTTTTTGTCCGGGCGATTGATGATAGAGTCGCCCATCAAGCCCTGTACGATAAACGGCTCTCACCAGATAAACCCACCACCACCGCCTTGCGATTCACCGAGCCAGAGACTCATTCATTCACGAAATCACCAATCGATCCCTCGCCAGCCATCCGCCCCACGCCAAAAGGCCACGGTACGGTGCTAAGGAGAACGGCATGCATAGGACTACACTCCGATGTACGGGGATGGCTAGCGAGAAACCCTACATTTTAATTCTTCAATTCTTCCTCGTAAAGAAGGTGGGAAACTATGACACAATCCCTCGAGGTTTTTGATTGCTTTACATCAGATCCTCTCGCGCGTTGTTGGGCCTGGTTTTCTTCCTCATTTTGAGCATTTTTTTCCAGACAAAGAGATACCCCAGAATCCTACAGTCCTTACATACCCACCGAACCTGGGTGCCTGGAAATACTTTCTTCTCCTTTTTGTTGTCTCTGAGAGCTCCCTCACGAATGCCGTGATGTGTAGACAAGAGGATTATTGGGTCTAGGTTAGATCACGGTAGCGTGGGAAACTTGTTTGATTTTCGGACTGATGTCACGGGGCCGGTACCTTTGGATTTACCGTGCCAGACTATGTTTACTGTATTTTTTCACGCTTTTTTTGCTTTCATTTGTGACAAAACTCTTTTGTTCTAGAACTAGAGCTAGAATACATTCAGCATCTTGACTAGACTTATTCGAAACCTTGTGTGCCTTGTCCTGAACGTATTGTCTTTGCGCCAATGTCTCCATGCCACTCAGCCACGAGCTGGCAGGGCCTTGGCGTTGATATCAACGGGCAGCCAGCCATCTGATACATTTTTATGACGGGTTTGGGGTTTTCCTTTCGCCTTGACACGCCTT
>JARHUK010002695.1:5695-18972 GCA_031001725.1 Pseudopyricularia javanii | reverse complement strand
ACTGGAAAGGAGATTGTTTTTTTATTATTGTTTGTTCTTCCCACTTTGTGGAATGAGGGTTTGGGAAAAGATCCCTCCACTGTTTAATGTTGGGTTTTTTGTTGTTGTTTTGACGTTGAAATTTGCATTTGGGGGGTTTTCATGCGTGAAGGAACTTCTTTGCATGGCTTTTCCCCGGTGCGGGTGCATCCCCGCTTGCCGGGACACGGTGTTGTGATTTCTTTTTTTTTTCTTTTTTTTTGGCCATAACCATGTCTTTGGTAGGATTTGTCCTGCAAAGACGGGATATGCACATGACTATGATCTGTCTAATCACGAAATTGGATTGATAGAAAGCCTTCGGAAAGGAGGCGTCGAATCAAATCAGACATTGTTCTTCCATGCTCAAAAAATTGCCTATGACTTCTACGCTCCGGGTTCCCCCTTGTCCTGTCGTGTCCCCCTCGAAACAGAAACGCCATGCATGTGACTGACAGGTCTCGTGGGCAGGCGATCCTCGTCCGCCTTTTTTGCAGCCCATGGAGGGATTACACTGCAGCAGTCATCAGCTGACCACTTCGGGGCTAGAATGGGTGTGACGGTCGAGAGACTGGGCTGGACAATCTCGACGCCATTCAGATGAGGCTAGCCTCCGTGTCGATCAAGATGATCTCCGCGAATGCTGGCCGGTACGCAAAGACGAGGAGTGGCAGGTAAGGTAATATGATAGGATGGCAGGACGGGCACCCCAACATCTGGGTTGCATCCTAGTGTTGAAGGAGGTGTGATATTATTAGGATGCACCCGGTTGGTTCAGCGGAATAGCTGCAGCTGCTAGGCCGACGGGTTGACAAATACGGAACTGACCAAGGCACGAGACGCCATCTCCTCGGCCGGGAATTGGCTATGCATTAGGAGGGAACAAGATACTAATGTAAGAGAACAGTTTACCTCCAGCTAACACATTCTACCTTGGTTAGGCAACAGGACTAACCTAACCCTTTATCACCCACCCATCCGCAACGTACCCTGTATTGCCAGAATTATTACACCTTATCTACATAATCATTGTGTAAAGACATTTACGAGTCGCTGGTCGAGCTATCTAGTACTAGTTTCAATACCGGCCACTTTTAATATTTGGCGATCAAGGTGATGGAGATGCCAAAGGCCCTCGTGGGTTTGCAATATTAATTATACTGTACTTATCCTGGTGACCCTGAACGTCAAGAGAATGACTAGCGCCACAAGCGATGTAGGCTTTAGGAGTGTGGATGATCTATATTGATGGCGATAACCGATCGACACGAGCCCCCAGCTACCAAAAGCGCAACTCCTGATTTCCAACATGGGTACAACCAGCCGAGGTCGAGGCGAGCGCTGGGAAGAGCTCGTGTTCAACAAGTTGGCTGACAAGTATGGAAAGATCGAGGCCAAGGTGCTCATTCGCAGGAGGACCAGGACTTCCTGCTGGCGCCCAAGGGGGTCAGCAAGGCCATGAACAAGACAAGCATCGAGGTACGCGACTTTCAGCTCATCGAGGAGGAGACTAAGGAGCTACAAGCGGCTGAATATAAGCCTGTCTTCTGAGATCCGGACGCCAGCGGGCTGGACAACTAGATGGACAAGGTCAATTTGGTATTCGAGGGTGCTAGTAGGTGATCGTCGGATGTAAGCAGATGTCACTGGGAACTCTTGTCAAAGATGAAACCCCGCGGGGTTTGGTAGACATACGCTTTAACTTACAGAAAGCCGCGAGGATAATGGTGTCCAGACCACCGACAAAGAACGCCATGGTGATTCAGGCGGCGACATGAACATGGTATTCGATGATTCACCCCAGAGCCATGACAGAGGCCAGGTAGCCGACAGTCGCGATTATAACGGGCTTGGTGCGTGCGAGCTCGATATGCTGGAACTCTTGGATGCGAGACACTCGATAATCATCGTCCTCCGCGTCCTGCCCTAACTGTCGCTCTCTCCGCAGTTAACGGATGTATTCCCAATCCAGCAGTCTCCCGGTAAGCACGCTGCCGTAGGGGAAATCGACGCCGTTGGAGATGTACTTCAGCCCGATGCTCATCTCTTCCAGGCAGTAGCTCTTCACGTAGAGCGTCATGGTGGTCACCATGGTGATCTGGCACACCGTATAGCACACGTCCGCGAACAGGACAATACAAAGGCACTCTAGCTCGGCGAGCAGGCGCACGGGGACTCCAAGGTCGATCCATCGGAACCCAGTTACGCACTCCGACCACGGTGCGGTGCGATCCCGCCGTCACCGCCGCCCGGGAACGACTTGGACGCGTCCATCGAGGACACGAGCACCCGCAGGTAGCACGGAGTAGGCGCAGAGCCGTCGTCTACAATACCCCGCGTGGTCTCGTTCAGGAGCAGCAGGAAGCTCTCGAGCGCCGACAAGATTACAAACATGCCCCGCCACCCCTTGCACTGGGCGAAGAGGCCGCCGATGACGGCCGGGATGACTGGCGTGTACAAGTTGGAGCAAAAGGGACTTAACAAGCCGATGATGCCGGCAAGTGGCATTATTGCCACGTGTTGTCTGGGCCCGAACTTTCTGTATATATCCACCGGGTTTCTCTTGTCGACGACCGCATCGCTCTTACAAGTGGAGGCATCGTCCTCGAATTTTATGCCGAGTGCCTCCACTTCTGGGTTAATTTTGCAAAGGATAACATCGTCATTCTTCTCTCCTGGGCCGAAGCCTGGCTCTCTGGGAGCTGTCCCGAAATTACCGATGCCTGACGCGGCGCTGGTGCCGGCTTTGGCCAAAGGTGTTCCTATATTTGGAAGGCTAGTCAATATATACAATTTAAAGAAACGATAGACGACGAAGGGAAATTAGGGGACAATAGGATTTGGAAGAGTACTCTGTAAGGCTCAGATTTCATCATGTTTTTTTCTTCATCACTTTCTCCTCTCTTCTTATTAACCGATTTTCTTTTTTGGTCATAAACTCTCCATCGTTGAAATTTTCCTATTATTCACCATAAACGTTTGGCAGACTTAAGGGTTAGCCTTTTTGCATGCAACAACTGCTGCCCATTTCGGAGTTTGGGTGTTAATTTTGAGAAGTTTTCTTCCCGTGCAAGAATCTTGTCCTTTGTGACTCATACGGCCTGGTCTTGGCCCTACAAGAGAGCGCAAACCTAAGGTGTGCCAAGATATTACGGAAGCGATAATATGCGAGTTTTGAGTCTTTTATTACTTGCCGTCCGGACATGCCGCATTACTTGTATCCATCCCCAGCCAAATCTTTTTCCTTTGGATATTTTTCTCCCCTCACCCACACTGCCTTTTCGAACTTGAGCTCTACCACCACCCAGCATTTGACAACAATGGCCTCTACAGCTCCTAGCAACAACCCTCGTGTAGGTGTCGGAGCAATGATTCGCGACGCCGCCACCGGTAAGCTGCTTGTAGGCAAACGCCTTAGTAGCCACGGACGCGGCACCTGGCAGTTTCCAGGCGGCCATTTGGAGTTTGGCGAGGCGATATTTGCATGCGCAGAGCGCGAGACGCTCGAAGAAACAGGACTCGTGGTTAAGGCGACAAAGCTCGCAGGCGTCACCAACTCAGTCTTTGTCGAAGCCAACAAGCACTACATTACCTTGTTCGTGCTTTGCGAGCCTGTGGATGCGGAAGCGAAGCCGCAGGTAAGGACTTCACTGGAACTTTCAATAAGTGATTGGGGCGCTTTGCTTACAATATCATTCTAGGATATGGAACCGGAGAAGGGAGGTAGTTGGCAGTGGATGGAATGGACTGAAATCTGCGAATGGGCTCATCACCATGATGATGACTCTGAAGATTGGCCTACAAAGCGCCTCTTTTTGCCAATACGGGAGCTGGTCAGCAAGGGAGAGCATGAGACGGGCTTTACCGTGTAATTTAAGCGTTTGATTCGTTTTATAACAACCGAAGTAAACTAATGTGGTGTTTGATAATCCCAGGTTTGCAATATATTTGCTATATTTATTTGTTATTTACTTATATCCATTTAGTGTATGGCTATAAACGTGCAACACACCGCGAATCACGATAAACTTCCCTGTCACACTTAAATCAACGTTCAAACTAATCTTGGGGCAAAACGTCTTAATAGTCTTCCAACCCCCCTTCCCGCATTACATCTTATCCAGAACTTGGAGTGTTACTTTTACGGCAACTTTACCGGCAAATGACTTGTATATATAGCCCATTTATGGTATATCCGTATCGATTATCGAATATGGGGTTCCACTAGGAATTATCAAATTCTGCCGATGATTTCCACCCTCCCATGGCGGCCTTTCCTCTTCCAAGACACGGAAGGGGAAGTATGTTTGATGGTTGAAATCTAGACGCGAACTCAACGCCCCCTTAATGTCCGGGGTTGGAGCGTCTGACGCCGACCAATCCAGAATCAAGATCGTATCGGGGATCAGTGCCGTTGAGAAAGCATCTCTCCTCCAGCTTAAGGATCTAGGAGAAGTCCTACCTGGGCGCGTCGACCGCTTTGCTGCTGTCCAAAAATGATGCGTTGCAGAGACTGTATAAGGGGTACTGCTGGACCGAGCTGAGGCATAACATAAAGGGAGTTGGATCCCCCATCGAGAGCAACTTGAGTGAGGAAGTAGTCATGCACAAATAACATAAATACCGTGTATAGTGGGTTTTTTGCAGCGCCAGTTCGCAGATCTTCTCCTTTGCAACTATTCATTATTTTGGGTTCGCTCGGACTTTAACCAAGGTCCAATGACAACACAACTGCCAAGGGGTAGGAAGTAAGCAATCAGTTAACAGAATCCTATTGCCAAGCAGTACAAAGCCCAGCTTAACTCCGCTGCACGCCATTAAACCCCTTTTGGTACGATTAACACCGCAGCGTACCAAACCTCATTCGTTGGTAGGCGCCACGTAATGTAAGCTGACATCACTGCCGTAATTATATCACTTAATTTTACCGCCATGGTTCGAATATAGATCTGCCGTCAGAGCTCGGCGGCTGCTGTGCCTTTTTTTTTCACGACCAGGTATAATAATTAAAACATACCTCCCTCTACCCAAGCTTCAGTTTGGAGTCGTCAACCTAGCACTTTCTAATCTCTTTTCATTAACCCAACCGCAAAGAGATTTAAAGAAACAGCTTTAACTTAACAAAACAAGATACCACTGACAAACATGCTTGCCAACGCATTCAAGCTGGTGCCCGCTCTGCTAGCCGGCTTTTTCACAACAGTCCACGCCCAGACCTCCGCATCCACCCCTACACCCACCCCTACGAGCATTTGGTATCCTCAAGGCATCCCAGACGGCCCTGTGCCAACCTCTGTATTGGCACGCGTCTGGCACGACTCTGACGAATGGGATATTGAGGGAGCAAAGCCCGATGCCATCGGGAATGCCGTCATTACCACCAGCAGCTGGTATGGCTACGGCGCTTACTGGCATAAAATGTCCCTGAACTACGAGGACCAGTCCAAGACCCTTGTAATAAGCCAACGCCATCGCCAGGTTCTTCACTATTTACCTAAGGAGGGACTAGTTACAGTGTCAAGCTTTACACAGTAGGTTTTCAAGTTAATTCTCCATGTTTTTAAGCATGCCCACTACTAAGAAAGTGCATTTTCCGTAGTTTTATAAACGGAACCTGCACCTCTTCCGAAGGTGCGGACCGGGCCGCGTGCACGGGGTCATACGGTGCCTATAGATATACCATGCTCAGGTCCGCCAATGCGACGGATTTAACAACCATTGGGATTTGGGGGGGTTCTACCGATTTCCCCACGGCGCCCACGATTTCGTCGCTATCGGTCCTCATCACCCAGGGGCTGGCGTCGCCCACCACTGGGTCGTCAGCCCCGACCACGTCTTCCTCCTCGGGTGGCGCGCCCAAGGCAACACATCACGCCGGGGCGATGGTTGGAGCCGCCGCTGTGCTGGCGGGAGGCGCTATGATACTGGCATAGGGAGTTGGTTCGTTTTGTTCTTGTCGAAGCAGAAGAGGTTTGTAGAAGAAGTATATGCTAGAAACGGATGTACCGAAAATGGAAATGCCGCTAAACCGGCGGCGGAATTTCCCTGTATCTACTTTACAGATGAAGCAAAAAGGAAACATTGCCCAGGTTGCCGCAACCAACACAAAGGTTTATCTTACTTCTCAGCAGCAGTAAACTTCAGGTTTAGCCGCAGCGGACCTTTTTCCCAGAGATGCCACATATTCTGGCTGCCCATCCAATCGCCATCGGTCGCATTTGTAATGTCGTATTTCCACACCAGCCTGGCGATAACCAGTCTAATCTCGAGGTAGGCCAGGTTCCTCGCGATGCAAGCCCTGGGACCGACAGAGAAAGGCTGTGACGCGTTTCGGTTATCGTTTTCAAACTCCTTGTCCTGGCCCATCCAGCGCTCAGGGATAAACTCTTCGGCACGGGCAAAGTTGAGAGGGCTGCGGGCGACGGTATACTTGGGCACGCTAACAACCACTCCCCCCGGCAAAAATTCATCGTTTACCACGGCCCCACCGGCAGGGACGATTCGGTAATGCGGTTGGGATAGCGGTGGGTATAACCGGAGCGCCTCTTCAATGCAGGCAAAGAGATATTTGCAAGAGTTTACGCCGGTTGAGGTGATTTGGTGCTCATAAGTGAACGTTGACCTAAGCTCTTTGGTAAGCTTCGCCAAAACGGGAGGGTTTTTCACGAGAAACCATGTAAGTCCTAGCAAAAGCATTAGTATAAACTTGTAATTCTAGGCAATTGGATATGGGCCAAGACAGTTTCCTTACCTGCCATTGCTGTCGCGGTTGTCTCGCTCCCAGCTCCAATAAGGAGTATTGAATTGTTTTCTAGCTGGTTTAACGACATTTTCCCGTTGTTGTAGGCCTCGACCATTTTTTGCGTAAAGTCCGTGATAGTTGGCTGGATTGAAAGCCGATGTTTAATTTTCTCCTGTAAATCTAATTAGCCAGGACGATATAAAAGTCCAAAAAGAAAGCTTGAAAGAAAGGGAACGCTTGAGGTTTTAGGCAAGGACATCTAAATCAACTTACAGCTTGTAGAGCACTAGCTGTCTTTCTATCTCTTATCAACTTGGGAGGAATCAAGAAGAGTGCCACCGGGATACGTAAGAGTCGAGGAAATGGCAGTAAAACCTGACCATAAAGCAACAGCTTCCCGAAAGACATAAAGAGCTTGATCCAGTCGTGAAGAGACGATGTTGTCAGGCATTCGAACGATTCTCCGAATGCTAGTTACTTGTGAGTTAAATAAACATTAAGTAGGCAATAAATACTTGTTGCACTTACTAAGGAAGCCGATAAAGTCAAAGGTTAAGAACTGAATTAAACAGATCGGATATTAGCATCTCCCCAGCAGGAATAACTCGCCACTTTCCCATATGCATAATCCGTGAGTAGGTGATAGGGGTGCAAGGACTTACATTATACCATTTCACGACATCTACTGGGTGAGAGCACTCTTGAGATTCCCGCTCGATTCCCTGAAACATCCTGTCGATATAGTCTTTGAGCACTGATTCTTGCCCGCTTAATGCATTTTCGGAGAAGCCATGAGAAAACAGCCTCCGGACGTAGCCATGGTACTCTCTATTAGCATTGTGAAGGGTTGGCTCGTCAAAGACCGCCGATGCGAACGCTTGCTTTTCAAATTCGAGAGAGTTTGCCGGCTTATGGCCGTAGATTTCCTTCCACTGTCTAGCGTTGATAAATGATAGGCCATTGGGCGTGGTTCTTACTACAGGGCCGTATTTTTTATGCGCCTCGGTGATATAGGTGTGTGCTTTTCCACTTAGGTATGCCGTTATGAACCAGAAGGGAGTCGCTGCTGCTAGACGAGGCCCTGGGTATTTGGAAAGGGGATGAAAGTATAGATTGTAAATACATACGCAAGCGTAGTAGGCAAGTGACTGTATAATTATATCATGTCAGAACTAATAAATTTCCACGGAAGAGAACTGACTTACAATTGCAACGCCTGCAACAGGAAGCATGTAGACATGCTGCGGCTTGAGCCAGCCCAGAGGCGTACCGACAATGCTCGTCAACCACATTTTTCTTGGACTGGTACTTTTGGGAGGGGCATATGGGTAGGGAATCAGGAGTGTGAAAGGACGGAAAGGCTGAATCCAACATTCTAAAAATGCAAGGAGGAGGATTCACTTGCATCCCCCGACCGTCGAGTAATTACATACAGTACACATGCCTACTTTTCCAAGGCACTAATAGCTCCATAAAAATAACAGCTAAACAACCGGTGGGATATCTACTACTACGTTATACATGCCGCTAATATACGGGTAGCCAGGCACAAGTGCTTAGCTGCGGACTGAAGCGGGAGTAGTCTAGTGGAGGAACTACCTAAAGTTGTTTCTGGGGGGTGTAGCTCGGATACCCGCACCCCAACCAGACCAGATTTCCCGTACTTGGCTTATGTTTATAACATGACTCGTTTCACCGCCTGGTTATTTGTGTGTACCCTAGTCCTCTGGTACCCTGCTTTGTAGGATCGGTTAGATTCGAGTTTGTTCAATGGCAAGGTGTAAATGGCGGCTTAATGGCACCATTTTAAGGGGTCCAGATTAGGCGATGCGTTTTTCAGGGGTACTTACATTTTGCACACTGCCGAACTATACAGTAGCAATGCTACATAACGTCGTATTTTGTAAGGTGAGGGGGAAAGTTCGAACACACCGTTGATATAACAAACGCTATTTATGGCTAGAGTGTTTTTGGTTAAAAACGCGTAGATTTGAAAGTACTACTACTTAGTATTATAAACACTTTTACTGCCAAGAAATAAGAGCTGCACACCACCCTCCGCTCTTTGTAAGGGGGCTCGATAATGTAAATAATCCAAGATCGTTTTTAGGTATAACGTATGCTATGGGTGCATCGGGACCCGCCCCCTTGGAACCTTTAGGAAAATAGGAAAAAAAGCCTCGTGTCTTAGAGTTAGGGAAACTCACCATCTACTAAAGGCTCGATCCAAATTGGGCTCACTGTGTTATTTAACCATCTTCACCCTCTGCATAATGTACGAAGCTTAAGCGTAGTGGTTGAAATGACGTCGTAACATATTGTTTTCCATCCAAATCATTCCAAATCATTCCAAAACTTGATTAACTTCCTTCTTGAAACCAACGGCAAACAAACATTACACCACATCAAAACAACCATGGTGCATTCCTGTGCCATTGATATGGCGGCGGAGATGGACCAGCGTCTCCTGCCAGACCGCATCAAATACCTCGCAGAGCAAGAGCCAGATCGTCTCTGGGTCTCGTATGCCGCCAGTCAGGACATTGTCAAAGATGGCTTCCGCAACCTTACCATAGCCCAGTACGCCCGAGGCATAGATCGGATGGCGTGGTACATTGAGTCTGTAATGGGCAAAAGTAGCACAGCCGAGACGTTTCTATATTTTGGGCTCCCCGACGTGAGATACGCCATCATCCTCATCTCGGTGATCAAAACGGGCCACAAAGTGCTATTTTGCTCGCACTTCAACAGCACCTACTTCAACCAAAGCCTCTGCGAAAGAACACAATGCACCATGGTTCTCCACAGTGAGGGCGTCGACTCTACCATCAATTCCCTACTGGAAGCAATGCCCATGAAGGCGAATCAGGTGCCGACTCTGGAGGCCCTTGTGGACCTGGAGGGGGGCGTGCCGCCATACCCCTATACCAAGTCTTTTGACGAAGGGATAGACCAACCAATGTTTGTAACGCACACCTCGGGGACTACGGGTTTACCAAAGCCCGTAACCATGACGCAGCGGTCTCTTATCATTGGCAGCGCCTGGCCCAAAGTTCCCGACCTCGACGGAAGTCCACCCGTGGCTAAAGTTATGTTGCAAGGCCGCCGCACCTTTATGGGTTTCCCGCTATTCCAGTTTTCAGGCGTGGCATGCGGTCTATGGGAGGTTATGTACCGCGGAAAAACGCTCGTACTTCCCTGCAACCAGCCCGGATGGGCACCCCCAAATACGTTTGAACAAATCTTCGAACACGGCGACTTCGACTGTTTTATAGGTATCCCGTATTACCTGGAACTGGTCAGCAAATCGACTAAAATGTTGGACATTGTCCAGCAGCGCATCAAATACATTATGTACGGGGGCGCCACACTTAACCCAAGCATCGGAGACAAAATGGCTGTGCGCACCCAGTTTTTCAGCTGCGTTGGGTCGACTGAAAGTGGCGTAGCCTTTACGCATATGATTGACAGCCAGGACTGGGCATGGTTTTGCTTTAACGAAGAGCAGAGCGGGATAGTGTGGGAGTTTCAGGAGATTCACGGGGCCGCCGACGTAATTGCCGAAATGGTATATGTCAAAAACCCCCTTGTGGCTAAGTCGCAGCCGATATTCTGGCATACGGACCGCGGCGACACCATCCACACGGACGATTTGTTCATCAAACACCCGAGCAAGGAGCACCTTTGGCGGTATTATGCGCGCAAAGACGACATGATTGTAACAAAATATGGGTGGAACGTAAACCCCGTTATCGTGGAGAACCAGATTGCGAAGCACCCGGCCGTTAAGCGCGTTGTTGTCGGCGGCGCCGGCAGGGAGGCCATTTTCGCCATCGTGGAGCTTGCACACCCGGATGCAGCTCCAGCCAGCGAGGCTCTCGACGCGATTTGGTCGTCGCTGGGCTCAGAAGCCAACAACAAGCTGGACAAGATAGGGCAGCTAGCCAAGGAGAGGATTATAATCGGCGACAGCCGGAACAAGCCGATCCCAGTCACTCCCAAAGGCAACGCCTTGAGGGCCGAGGCTTTGAGGCTGTATGATGAGGAAATTGAGGAAATGTACGCCAAGGCAGGCGGTAAATAGTCTTGTTTTCAGTCCTCGTTTGCAAAGCCATTAAACCAAGCCGCATTCTGGACATGAGCTAAGTACAGAAATGGTGGTCTGCTCGAGGAGCGCGAATACGAGGTATACCCCCAAGAATAACATCAGGTTGCTCCTCCACCAGAATACTGCTTTGTTGTTTCAAAGTTGGATCCCTAGACTGTCGAGCGACGTTGGTAGATTGTTTAAGTGGAAGCGACATCGGCAGATTGATGCCAGGAAAGATCGAAGACAAACGTGATTTTAATTATTAATGGACATCTACTCCAACGAGTGATTTACCCCAAAGCTCGTTGTTGCCATAGCCAAACTTCCTTGGAGCTCCTAAATTTGCGATCATATCTTCATTCTTTATCTCGGCAATCTAGGCCCAAGCAACACTTGATAACGGAACTAAATGCAACCGCCGGTTCACACCTCCCTAGTAACTGCGACACTCCACCCTCTGCGGCAGAAATCAAAGTTTACGAGGCTTCAGCTTTACCATAAGAGGTGGCTTCTGCCAGAGACCGAATATGGGATGTTGGATCCAATTTTTGCTCTCCTCGGCCAACTCCGCATCAAAATTCCAAAACATCTTGATAAGAGATATCCGGACCTCGGTCATGGCAAGACTAACATGTTTATAGTTTTGTCAGTGTGTGATATTTCGGCACTTTGCTGAAGTTGGAAGCCAGAGGAAAATATGACTTACTTTTGGCCGATGCAGTTACGCGGGCCGACTGCAAATGTCTGGACCGCGCGTCGTCGATCATTCGCGAAGCGTGGGTCGGCGTCCGGTAGCCAACGATCCGGAATAAAACTTTCGGGATCTGCAAAATTGGCCTTGCAGTGGCCGGAGGCGTACTGAGTTACCGCGACGGCAGTCTAAGTTGTAATAAAACAAAAGATGTTAGTAAGGCAGGATTTCTTTTTGTTTCCTTTTCCCCCTTTTCTATCGTCGGGCAGCTTTTATGTAAGAACTTACCTTTTCCGGGAAGCTGTAACCGCAAACTTGGCCACCACCGCTGGGGATAGTTCGTGGTGGGCCCACGGGAATGGGAGGGTACATCCTGCAGGCTTCTTGTATAGCGGCGTTCAAGTACGGGAGTTGGTGAATGGTGACAAAGGTTATGTCTTCATCATTAGCAAAATGGCTGCGGATTTCTTCAATGAGGCGCTTTTTGACTTCCTCGTTTTTTAAGATCAGGTACGTGGAACCCGCAAGGAGTCCTGCGGTAGTTTCGCTCCCGGCGAACACGAGTAGGTCCGCGTTCGCGTCGAGTTCCTTTCGCGAAAGTTGATGCTCCGAGTCTTGGGCTTTCAGAATATGGGTAAAGAAGTCGGGCCTCTCTTCGCTCGATTCCAGGCGCTCCGTAACTCGTGTGGTGCTGTATTTGAGACGGTTGTACATATCCCGCACGAGGTGCGGCCGGAGGGCTAGTACAATACCCATAACCAGGTGTTTAATGGCTGGTAGGTATTTGGCGTTATTTGCTAGCATTGCGGCTTTAACTGCCCTGAAAATGCTAGATACCCATGGGTGGTAATCGTTGGATTCCATGCATCCAAATGGCTTGCCAAAAGTGAGGTCGCCAATAACGTCAAAGGTACAATAATTATACCATTTAACCATGTCCACATTAGCGTAAACGTCACCGTCGTTCTGCTTGATAACCAGGCCTCGTAGCTTCGACACCATTAGATCCATATAGGAGGTGATTAAAGATTCCTGATCACGAAGCGTCTTTTCTGCAAACGCAGGAGAAAGTAGTCTGCGCAGACGTGGATGGTTGGTGTGATCCGCCGTAAGGAGGTCGCGGACTCCATTAAGCGGGAGTGGATAAAATCTCAGGTCTTTGGGGAATTCTTTGGCGCCTTGGGACTTGTGGCCAAAAATGTCTTTCCAGGCGTTTGGGTTGATAAAATGAACTTCATCCGGCGCAATTCGGACGACTTCTCCATACTGATCGTGCAGCTCCTTAATGCGGAAAGGTAGTCGGCCAGTGCAGACCCATAAGATGTATGGGAAACGGGAGAATCGGCATAAAGTAGGCCCCGGAATACCAGCTAAAGGGTCGTTATGCAGTTGCCAAAGTACCGATATAACCCAGATGAAGACCTGTTAACCATGCCATTAGTAGGATATCCAATCGGCCGAGGAACTCTTGTGTTTTCTTGTTAAAATTACCAAGGTGCTAACGGCAAGGCTATTCATAGTTGTCCATGATGCTCCTACGAGTAGGTTTATTGCAGAGGTTGACTCCATGTTGTTTCTAGTGGGTTTTTGCCACGGCATGAAAGGATAGTAGATGTAAGTCGAAAGAGAAGGGAGTAATTGCCCATCGATGGGAGTAAAGACCGCTGTAGAGATTCTTATCGCTGGGTTGGGAATTTACGCAAGGCGGCTACGGTAAAAGACCCATAGATGCGCGC
>JARHUK010002691.1:14314-26508 GCA_031001725.1 Pseudopyricularia javanii | reverse complement strand
GGGGGTGGCGGCGGCCGTCGCACTGTCTTGGGCGGGGTGCTGATCCGCATGGGCGGCTGAGGGATCGGACCGGAGTAGTGGAGACGGATGCCCGGCGAGGGAGAGGAGGACTTCATGGAGCATTGTCGCGGGGTGAGCCTGCTGTTGTCGCTTCCGCTGCCGCTGCCAGCGCTGGGACTGTGCGGTCGGACGCGGATGCGGTAGTGTGCGTTAGTTTACGCGGTTGCGAAGGCACGCGGAGATGCCGCTTTAATCGAGAATGTGGGGGTGTTTGGGATTGAATACGCGATTCAGGCGGGTTGAAGGCGCCAAAAAAGAATGCGATCGCAGCGGGAATAGAATGGGCACATGGATCCCTTACCAGGTGTGTTTTGAGTCTTGATTTGAGACCCCAAGGCAGAGCTTCATCTCAGAGATGAGGATGATGGCGCTGCCCAGTAGTTCATAGCGGCACATTGAATTGCAGCCCGGTGAGGCGGCGGCGCGTAGTGGGTTTTGCAACGATGTTGGGGGCCAGAGGAGCCGGTATAAAGACGTGCAAGTCCCGAGTGCTGGTGCACTACGAAGCATATACACGGCTTTATGAAGATGGCAACGGAACAAGTGTAACACTCATCATTCAAAGGGTTTGAGTTTTTGGCTGGGATTATGTAGACAAGGTGCTTTTTACCTATGTAGTGATCAATCACCTCATTCAGCCATTCATTCAGCCCAATGTAACGCTCTTTCCCAAATCTGATTCGTTACGGGCAGCAAGCAACAATCACAAATGGGGATCGGTGAACAAGCACTACGCAATCACGTGTAGATTAACAACAATATAATCCATGTGGGAAGGAGCACTAAACTTCCCACGTTTCCCCTCGCAGCTGTTCAATTGTGTCTCTATGTTTTTGATCAAATCCTGGGTACACTTCTCGATTAAATCGCTTCAGGAAAATGCTATTCATCCGAACATAAAATTGAATCAAAATGTCAACAAAGTTGCACAGGAAAACCCAAAAGCCCATCTGAACTCTTGCCCATAATTACAATGTACCATGTCATCTCGCTCGCTCATCTGTACTCGATTGCCGGCTTCTTGTCATCCGAAAGACCCTTGATTGAGCTTGCCGAGCTGGAGCTGCCGGTACCGGTACCGTTGCCGTCGCTGTCCTTCAGCCTCCTTTCCGGAGGCACCGTCATCACGCCGCCGTCCCCACCGCCAACCACGACGTCGGCACCATTCGGCGCTTTACCCACGATCATGCCCTTAGCCACGTTCTTGACGAGCGCCCGCCTCGACACCCCGGTGACGTCAATGTAGACCAGTCCCACGTTCTTGACCCCCGACCCGATGTTGCGCGACACGTCGCCGGCCTCGGGGCCCCACTTGTGCTCAACCACGGTCGTCGCCGCATTAGAAGTCGACGTCAGTAGCGTCTTGCCGGCCTGTTCGATGCCGTCGGCAACGGTCGAGAATGCCATCAGGCTCTTGTTCAGCAGGCCGGGCTTGTAGCCCTCGATGGGGTTGCCGTCCTTGTCGAAGCCTTTGCCGCCGCCCTTGTGGCCCTTGCGCGCGAGCGTCGCACCCACGTTCTGCGCCACCTTGCCGATCTGTCCAACGGTCTTCGCAGACAGGCCGACTGCTCCCCCGGTGAAGGTGTTGATGCGCCGGATTCGTTCGTGAGTCGCCGGCGTGAAGGTCATGGGCTGGGCGGCGGGCTTGCTCTTGGCGGTGATTGAAGTCGCTCCTGACTGCAGCAGACTCGACACCCTGTCCGAGGTGCCGACAATGAAACGGGATGCCATGGATGCGTTGGAAACCAAGAAAGATTTCTGGTATGCTGGGTGCATGAGCATGTCAACCGACTCTTTAGAAGCCGGCTCCACGGATATTTTCTGCGTCGAGTCGGTCGGCAGTGTGATTTCCACCGGCTCTGCGTCTCACAAACGTGGTTTTAGTGTCAGTGTCTTCCTACGGCAAGCTCAGGCAGTAAGCGAGGCCTCACCTTTGGACCCGGGTTTCAAGGTATCGTGTTCAATGACTGTCATGCCATCGCCAAGCTCCCCTATTACGCTGCCATCTTCCTCATCGATGAGTACAATCTGCCCCTGCGACTGCTTGCTATGACTTCCGCGTGCATATGCCTCTCCGGGCTGGAAGTCGCCCGGGTTGTAAGGGGGCGGCGGCTGGGCGGCGGCACCTTTGGACTTGGAAGAAGACGGTCCTACCGCCGCGGCGTCGAGCGACCTCGCTGCCGCCTTCTCATCTGGATACCCCGACTTTTCGCCCTTTGAAGATGACTGCCCGACCTTGGGTGGCGGCGCCCTCTCCAAGAATGCAGTGCATTGCGCCAGGATTGTCTCGAACGTGTCGACGTCCTCCTGGATGCGTCTCCGGCTGCCGGGCTCAGGAAACTCGATGCGCGTAAAGGCGCCGCTGTCGCGCCCAAGGTCCCATCGGGGGATCAGGTAGCTGCGCGGGGGTTGGTGATATATCTGTGTTGTGGCGGGCAGCGGGAGGTCTAGCTCGGGCGGCAGGTGGAGGTGCAGGTAAAAGTCCTCCTCGGGCCTGCCGGATTGGGGGTCGACGGAGCGGTCGGCGAACGGAGAAGAGGTTGGGACCATAAGGAGGGAAAGGGTTTGTGGCCCGGCGGGCGTGAGGGACTCCTCGCGGCCATTGGTTATGTGGTACGCCGAGATGCCGTCTATGGCGTACAAAAGCTTGGGCTCCTAGTCGTGGTTCCGAGTCTTGTGAGTGCGTGTGCGTGCGTGCGTCTGCCTACACATCAGGTATGACGAGGTGATTTCGTCTGCTGTAGGCAGTGCTTTTTTTTCTTTTTTTTTCTGGGACTTACGTTTGAAGCCATGGTTTATAGATAGTCAGCAGCAGTATAACCTGACTTGGTCTGTTTGATGGTTCCTGCCAATCGGTACTCGGATTGGAGCGGTCGTATGCCGGCACCTGTCTTTTTGACTCGCGCGATTGTTAGGTATGACGAAGGGGAGGCGGTTATATGGGCGGTGGACGATCAGGTAGTATTCATGTACCCTTATGCGAGTTTGTCTCAACCGAGAGGGGGGGGAGGAGAGACAGAGGGAGAGGGAGAGGAAGAGAGGGGCTCCCAACTTGTGACAAGCAAGTGGAACGGTGAAGCGGCGCGGTTCAACAAAGAATGGTATAAATCCCACTTTAAAAAAAAAATGGTTCAAGAGGAGCTGTTGCGGGTGGGAAATTCTGGCAGTTATTCCAAATTTAGTACGAAGAGGAACTTATTTCCTCACCAACAGGCAGGCCATCCTTGGGCGCACAACAGCTGGGCGTCCCGGCGCTTAAAGATGGGCGCTGTGTGGTTGCAGAAAGTCGTGAGGCCTCTGGGCGACAAGCGACGTCATTGGTTTCGCCTGTTCTTTTTGGTCGTCTGGTGTCGGGGTCTGGGTGTTCGCCGCCCCCACCACCCACACTAAACATGACATCCATGGAACACACCCTCCCCATCTGTCTGGGATGTAAAGGCACACTACTGATGGAACGCCACAACAACCAAAGGTGCAGGCAGATATTACCTTTGCAGCAAATGCCCAGGCACTAGCACTTTTGTTGTACTTTAATATCGAGGTTGGGGCCGCCCCATGCTGATCATATTCACAGTGTGGCTGTGCCTGCACCAAAAGCTGTGGTTCTCGTTACGAAGTGCTCTGGAGGCACTGCGTACGAAACGACTCTGAATCTGCCAAGGGGGCAAACCAAGACAAAGCAAGATTTGATTCTGAACTCGTCGTTGGCTTCTCTACCTGGTCGAGCTAATCTTGCAGGTTGTCTAGTTCCAATTGTCTCTCTACCTATCCAGAAAGAACCTACATACAACTGAGCAAAGTCCCTCATCTGTTGCCCCTCCAAGCCTCCACAAAAGCTTGTCTGCACTTTGCCACACGCCTGCATCTAGATGGACTTTGGACCCTTCTATTTAAAGAGACGCGAGCCCATTTGTACAACCAACATTACGTTTAGGGAGCACGTAAGCAGATGGCGGGCAGTCGTGTCTTGCCACGTGCAACGTTGATAATGCAGGTGTTTGCCACGCCCGCACCCATCTGGTACAATTTCATTTGCGAAAAAAGCCCTCTAGAGGAGACACTCACTACTCGAGGTTTTTCGACATGAAAACAGTGTCCAGAATTTTGACCTCGCCGGTATGAGAGTCGGTCCAGGGGTACGCAGCCTTGCGGTGGTAAGGCTTGTAACCCTGCTTGAGGTACCAGTCGTGGTTCGATATCTTGCCCCGTTCCCAAAATCAGCTTTTTTCAAATCCCAGTGAGATTGGTCAAACTTTCTGATCATCAAACTCACAACCGGTGCAGGATTCCCCATATCGGTATACGCCGTCCTCACCAGCGCCGGATCCAGTGCGTGCTCGGGCGCGATGGCATCGAGCGCCACGATCGTCCCGCTGACCGGGGCCGAGGCTGCGAGGCGCTCGACCTGCGTCATGGCGAGCCTGCCGAGCCCGATCCTCTGAATGGGCCAGGACACGTAGAAAGGGCCGATCCAGGTCACGACGTCGGCGGCGGAGGGCGGCAGCGGGCCCGACGCCATCTTAACCACGCGCTCGTCGTCGGACGGGAGTCGACCAAGGCCGATGTGCCCGATTGGGATGAAGGCGGCGCCGGATGGGGTGCGCTGCTGGCCCCACGTCGAAGCGGCCGTGTCTTGGATCGGCGCTGCTTGCTGTCAAGTTGACGATGAGGTCTCAGTATCGAGTGAGACAAGTCTGCAACTTGTCATGGTACCTGTCTGGCCAGGTTTTTTTCTTTTAAAAAAAAGCTAGTTTGCTAGGCATGCGTAGCTTTGTGCACTACTCACTTTCGGGTATCGGTCGCAGTGAGACTTTATCAGCTCATCTTTCTCAGGTAGATGCTCGTCGAGGACAAGCCAATAAATGGCCAGTTTCCCCGCGACAGCCAGCGACTTCCACATCTCGATGCGCTCTTCTCCCCAGCCGCATGTCACACGCTGCTCATACAACAACTCCGTGTGCGCGGAGGAGGTGAAGTCGCACGGGATAAAGTAGGCTTTGGGTTGGAGTTTCATTGTGTGCTCTCTTGGGGATTGGTTTTGCTTCGTGCTACATGGACGTGACAAGCGCGCGTGGAGGGTACTTATACGCTCGCGTCGCTCAAGATACATGAAATACAAGGCAGATGCATTTCGATCGGCGCCCTGTCGGATACTAGAAGGCTTTTAGACCAAGAGGCGGACAAAAAAAGGGCGTGAAGATGTCAAAAACAACGCGGGGCCGAACGGGGCCTAGGTGAGTCAATCGGTTGCCCTCGGCTCCTTCTATTCTGGGAGCCCGGCATTGGGATTGATGACATTTTCTTTCTTGTTCAAGAGACGCCCTTCCGACATTCATATCAATGAAAAGAATTTCATTATAACCTGGAGCGACAAGTGTTGTATTTTTCGAGACCAATTTCCTGACATTTGTCTCTGGTGATTATGGAATCTGCCGCAACTAACGCAGGTCCGCCTGTATCCGCAAGCAAACACCAGCCCTGGCGGCTACAGAAACGCGGCTACACGGGAAGGCCGTGGACCGTGGCCTCAAACCGAGGCCGACAAAGAGACCTACTCAAGGGCCACAAACATATTTCTATTCATTTTTTCATGTAAAACAGCACATTTGGGCTCAATAGTATGAATAGGATGCAAACGCTTCTCAAGAGCGGGTCTGCTCCATACTGTTACTATTGTCCCCCTTTCTCCCTCTTTCTATTGTCCGCCATATTGTGCGTTTTCCAGAATGGACTACCGGCTAACCATGATGATGGGACAGGTCAGAATCTTTCAGTGATACTAGGACTGACAAATCCTAGGCGACTCGTCATCCAGACAACCCATCTCCTTTTGTTTTCACGATGCTTCCCTGACATCATATTCCTTTGTTTTTTTTGTCCCGTCTTCTCACCTTGATTATATTTCCTGGGCTGGTCCCCTAATTCAGAAAGATCTTTTCAAGCGTCTGCTTGGAATAACATCATCTTCCCCTCGTCGTCGACAGACAACAAACTCGCCAACATGGGGATTGCCACGACAATGCTGATAACAACCTGGCTCCTGTCCGTCCAAGCGGTATGGCTAGAGCCGAGGCACCACTTCACCAGCCGGGGCGGCTTCGCGAAACTGGGGAGCGGTATCAGGGCGCTGGCGCACCCCCGCCCCCAGCTGGTCGGCAACGGCATCTTTGACCAGCTCCTCGACCACAATGACCCGTCGAAGGGCACCTTCAAGCAGCGATACTTCTGGGACGCCTCGAGCTGGGCTGGCCCCGGCTCGCCCGTCTTCCTGTTCAACCCAGGGGAGGACTCTGCGGATGGCTACGTCGGGTACCTCGACAACCACACCCTTCCGGGCCTGTACGCCGACACGTTCCAGGGCGCCGTCATTGTGATAGAGCGTAAGCTGTCAGCTTCAAAGTGGCTGTAATAAATTGACAGATCTGAAAAGCTGACCTTAGTTTGTCATCTTGGACAGACCGCTACTGGGGCAAGAGTATCCCCTTCGACATCCTAACAGCCGAAACGCTGCAGTACCTGGACGTGCCCCAGAGCATAATGGACATGACAAACTTCGCCAAGACAGCCCACCTCCCGTTCGACAAGTCGTCGAGAGGTGGCAACGGCGTCGGTGGTGCCGCCAACGCCGACAGCTCGCCCTGGGTACTGATCGGCGGCTCCTACTCGGGCGCCCTGGCCGCCTGGACACAGAAGCTCCAGCCGGGCGTCTTCTGGGCCTACCACGCCACCTCGGCCGTCGTCGAGGCCGTGCACGACTTCCACACATACTTCTCCCCAATCGAGGCCGCCCTCCCGCGCAACTGCAGCGCCGACGTGCGCGCCGTCGTGTCGCACGTCGACGCCGTGCTGCGCTCCGGCAATGAGACGGCGGCGGCGCTGCTGAGGCGGCAGTTCGGGCTCGAGCAGCTCCAGCACGCCGACGACTTTGCCGAGCAGATCACCACGCCCATCTGGAGGTGGCAGGGCGACCATGGCGCCGTGTTCAGGTTCTGCGACTACCTGCAGTCCGACGACGGGAGGATCAAGGACGTGGACATGCAGAGTGGGCGGGGGATCGGGCTGGAGAGGGCGCTGCCGCTGTATGCCAGGTTCGTGAGGGACAGCCAGGGCAAGGTCTGTCGGCAGTTCAACTGCGACACACACAGCAACCTTCGGGCTTTCGATACGCCCACTGACCTCTCCGGGAGGAGGCAGTGGGACTGGATGTTATGCGTCAGTCACTCGCGCCCTTCAAACTCTTGCCCCCTTTGCTGCTACCGCCACCGAAAAAAAAGCCGCTAACATGAACAAAAAAAGAACAACAGCACAACCCCTTCGGTTGGTGGCAAGTCGGCCCTCCCAAGTCAGACGGCACAAACATCGTCTCGTCGCACCTGCGCCCGGATCACTTTTCGCGGCAGTGCGCCCTCATGTTCCCCACGACGGGCGGCTTCAACAGCGGCTCAGCTCGGGGCTTCACCGAGTCGATGCTCAACGCATGGACGGCCGGATGGGAGGCCGACTTTGAGCGCGTCATCTTCTGCAACGGCGGCGACGACCCCTGGGGCAGCGCGACGGTGTCTTCAAAGTTCCGCCCGGGCGGGCCGAGGCGCTCCACGGACAGGGCGCCCGTTTTCGTGATACCCGGGGGAAACCACGTGCCTGACCTGGTCGTCGACGACACGCCCTCGGAGAGGCTGGTCGTAGAGCAGGAGCTCGAGGTCATGGGGAGGTGGTTGAGGGAGTGGAGGACCGAGCACCCCCCGCCTGTCTTTAGTCTGGGTGGTTCCCAATGATAGAAAACGTCTATCTACGGCGCATTGGATTTACAGGATGCCTGCTTGATATAATGATATTTCTCTAGAGTCTATACAATAATAGTAATGCAGTTGCTACCAAGTCCAATCATGCTGTTGACTGTATGTGGGTAATCGAGGGGGAGCTGGAAACCATCCAAGGGCAAAAAGCTCCAATAAAATCAAACTCCAGTCTACCCATAGCTGTGTATGCAAAACGCTTTATACGAAAATCTCAAAGTCCAACTCCTCCTACTCCGTAGTATCACCGTCAATATCCATCATAAAATGTCCCTGCGAGGCGTAGCTGGCATAGATTTGCCCTGCCAACACTTGGACCCTCACCCAAGGCCTCGGCAGCTTTCATCCGGTAGGTACTTTTTCATGGCTCCAAAACCATTGTCTAGAAGAACCACACCCTATGCCTCACGCATCACCACGTATCAGGTCCGAAGCGACCACCCTCGGGTACGCTCCTGTACGCGCATGCCTGCCAGTCGCACCCCTGCTTGTACACCTCGGTCCCCCACCAGCTGAACCCGTCCATGACGCCCGGGTAGATAAAGGTGAAGAAGACGACGACTATGCCGCACGCAAGCGCCGAGTCGAGCGCCGCGCTCAGCGTCATGCTGTACTTTGCCCACCACGCCGTGGCCCTGTTCTTGAGCTGGTAGTTGAACAGGAAGCACACGAGGGCCCAGACGGAAAAGTTGAGCCCCGTCGCCGGCGGGATCCAGCTCAGCGACCCGAACAGGACGGGCAGGTTGATCTTGCGGATGATGCTGTCCTTCTTGCCCCTGCTGACGTACCACAGCGGTATGGGCGCCACGGCCCCAACGAGGAAGCACCACACCAGCGGCCTGTACGTCGCTCCGCGGCCAAAGAACTCGGCTGGTCCGACGACGCCCCACAGGATGGAGCCATTGAAGTGCACGCGGGCGATGGGACACGTGAAACCATTGATGGCCTCGGGCGTGCAGATCCCGGGGATGTTACCAAACATCCAGTTAAGCACGGCTATCTGCGTGATTGACGAGACAATGGTTGCCACCATCTGCACCAAGAAGAGAATGCGCGGCGGGATTTTCATGTAGTGGCCGAGCTTAAGATCCGCCGCAAACTTGATGCCTTGAGCCGATGAGATGTACCCATAAGTAACGAACACCATGTTGGCCACGGGCCGGCCAGGGAAAATAGCACCACAGACGAGCTGACAGATTAGATAAATGCTTGTATGTTGGTTGGTGACGGCCATGATAATGCCGATCGGGATAAAGAGGACGCTGCAGATACCCAGGGCCAACAAGAGGCCATACCAGGGCAAATGGATCGGGTAGCTGCAGGCAGGACAAGGTAGAGCACGTCAGTAAAGTGAAAAGATCCCGATTGTACCATCCATCTCCATGTCGGAAATCACTTACTATTCGACGACGAAAATGCCGATAGCGGTCATCGAAACAAACGTGATCAAGTACCAGTGCATCGGCGCGTCCTTGTACCGCTTCATGAGCCTGTTGTGCACATCCTCGCGGCTCATAATGTCTTCAAAGGCAGCCGAGTTGGCCGAGGCCTCGCGTCGGATCTGAACGCCATTGGTGTTTCTGTTTCCGTCATCGTCGCCAGATGTTGCAATTGGCTGGTAAGCTGTGCTCTTGCCCTCTTGGCGCACTTCTTGTAAAGACTTTGTCCACTGCGTCCAGATATCGCGGCCGTGCCAGCATGCAGTATGCGTCAGCAGGGCGGCTAAGCCGGCGAATTGTACTCCGTAACTGAGGACATAAGTAATCGGCAAGAACACCCGACTATAGTTCTTGTATGCGTCGGCGTCGAACACAAAATCGTCGGTCAAGATCTTGCTGACATCATAAACCTTGCCGGTGTTGTCAAAGACGGCCGCAGAGAGGATGGGCATGTACGAAGAGTACAGCCAGTTGCTATAATATGCCAGAGGAGCCAGGATCCACATCACCACGACAAGGCCACCAACAACGTTCATGGCGGCCCAGAAGGGAGTTAGCAAGGGCGAGCCAATGTAGGCAACTTGCGCCCAGTCAAAGGTCAGGGGGAATAGCCCGAGACCAGAAACCACACCAAAAAGGTTCGCGACGACGACATTCTTGGGCGCGAACCACGTGATGACGTTGAAGTAGCTCAAGGCGGGAAACAGCAGTCCCGGCAGGAAGTAGAAAAGGAATGCGCAGATGAACACTACGTAGAAGAAATTCCAGCGGCTTATCTTCCAGCCGTTGGCAGGCTTGTTCTCCTCCTTGTGCAGAGTCGTGAACATGGCAGCCGACATAAGCGTCGACGGCCAAATCATGCCGCTAGGGCGCACCAAAAAGCGCCGGGTCAATCCGGCAAAGGTGTAGCCCAGGATCTGGGTCGAAAGCGTTAGGAGGAGCTGGTAAGTTATACTGGCATCCTGCTTGTAGAACTGGGTCTGCTCGACGATGACATCGGTCGCAAAGGCAAACCCGAAAGAGACGTTGCTGCTGACGTATACGCAGCTGTGCTCCTTCTCGTTCCAACGACCTTGAGCCAGCCATAGCCGCAGCCGTTGCGCTTTGCTCCGGCCATTTGCCTCGTCCAGGTCTTCAGGAATCCGGACGCCGTCGACGAATTCCTCGTCCGGGTCGCCTTTGCGCTTCAAGAGGAAGTCCCACATCAAACCAAGTGGGTGAACGAGGAGAAGCGCTATGACGGGCGTGATTGACACGCTGGGGTATCTCAAAGAAAAGAACAAGTTCGTAGACGATCCGAGGATGGAGAAAAGGGTAGACAAAGCCCACATTCGAGGGGTATTGATGGAGAGCGTAGTGTTGTCGACGGGCGACACCGACGCTCGAACTTGGGGGTAAGGCGAATTGTCCGGCGGGTTGTTTTCATCCTCGATAACGTTTGGCCCGTCCATTGAAAGACCACCGTCGCTGCTGCTGTCGTCGCCATGCTTGGGGTCGTCAAGGGCACCGCCTTCGGTTACGCCGAAGCGACCCTCGAGGCCGCCAAGCACGGACGAGGCCCCGAGTTCGTCTCCTGAGCGCCTGCTCTTGATAATCCTCTCTCCCGACCTGTGGCGCCTGCTGGAGCCTTGCGATGCTGTTTGTCTCGCATCCTCCCTGCCCGTTGTAAGGGGCGCCGACATGAGCCTGTCGCTGCCGGGCTTCTTCACGCTGTCAAGCGATACGGCACCGTAGGATGGCGCACTCCGGAACTCGTCCGAGTCGCGGAGTGCGGGGGTAGTTTTCCTCATTGGGTCGGCTTGAGGCTCGTCGTCGGGATCCGTCGTGGATCGAATGTCAGCGACTGCTTGGTCCGACACGTCTCGCTGCTCCTGCTGGGGAGGTATGGCGTTGACATGGGAGGCGTTGAAGGAAGTATGTCGCTGTTCAGTGGCCGGTGACACAGAGATAGCCTGAGAAGGGTCAGGCGACGGTGGTAAGGAGGTTGAGGTCTGCTGCTGGGGGGTAGTCGAGGCAGCGGCACTGTACCCATCGAAGGGGGGCGGCCCTCGGGTAGCTGTGGATGCAGTTTTCGCACCAGGAGCAGCAGACGGGCTGAGCCCGGCAGGCGTGGGGCAGGTGTCGTTGGACGCTAGGCTGAGAAGCGGGAAGGATTGGTGGTGGTCCTGGGGTTCAACAGAGTCTTCTGGTTCGGCGTCTGTATATAACTGGTTCTGTTTCTGGTGCATAGGCACAGCCTGCTGCCCTGCCCGAGATGGATCGTGAGGGGTGAAGTAGGTCAAGTGAAGAGAGACTAGCGCTCTCGCTGAGCCATCCAGCGGGTCAGCGCATTGGGGACGAAGAGAAGATGGAGTGGGATATTAAAATGGGCAAAAGGGCTTATGCACAAGGGGCCACAAACCTGCCTGGCATCAACCAAGGGTGTGTAGGTATAGCGCGTTGTCGCCCCGTCCTCGCAAGAGTGACGCACCAGATTATCAGAGTGACTGGCGGCAGCGGGTGCTGGTGGGGTCCAGCAGAGACTAGTCCCATTGAATGCGGCAGCAAACGGGGACCCGAAAAGCGGCGCAGGGGCAGGGGAAGTAAAAGCTCGCTACGTGGTGGGCGTGGTAGAGCGTGGTTGACAAGTCAGTCGATATCTGCTGACACTGTGTGTTTGCGGCGTTTACCACGCAGCCACGGACGGATGACAGTCCACTTAACTGGAGCCACGGGCGTATAAAAAAAAGCGACTGATGGATGGATGGATGAACTTGGACCTGGTCGAATCTGTTTTCTGGTGTGAGTGGGCGTGTGACAGGCTTGCGATTGGTGGCCTTTTGCGGTGTGGGTTGCAGAATGACAAGGCCCGAGACGAGAAAGTAATAGGGAAGCAAGTTCTTAGTACCTTGTGTGACCG
>JARHUK010002691.1:0-14283 GCA_031001725.1 Pseudopyricularia javanii | reverse complement strand
AAAAGGGTCATTTTGTTTTTTTTTTTTTTTACTTTTTTTTCATGCTTTACCGCATACCATGGATTCTAGGGCCGTGTGAGATTGACTGTGAGGTGTCGTCGGCAAGAATGGTGGTGCTGCAAACTCCCGCAACCTCCGACGCACGGCCGATGCAGCCGAGTGTTTACAGTCATTCTCCCCCCGTCCTCCTGTCCACATTCTAGCCTGGGCACGAGTTGCGCAAGCAGGCTCCCGTTTGATCTGATAAGATTGATTCCTAAAACTGGCTGGCATTTCGCGAGGATCCACCCACACTGGGCTAGTAACGAGAATTTCCAGTGGCACGGTGTCATGCACTTAGCACTGGCAGCCCGCTAGGTTCAGGCCTCATTGAGTTTTTGTGCAGGTAGTGGCTGGCAACGTGGGTTGAGGGATCGGATCGGCCCACCTCCGCCTTCTCCCTCCTGACTTGACGAAAAAAAAAAGATAAAAAAAAACAAGCTTTGCAGTCAAGAGCAGTCAGGATACTGCTTGGAGATGTCCCCAGAAGCAGACAACGTCAACATGTCTCTCACCGCCGCCAAACAGCAGCTGCGGTCCTCCATGAAGGGTCGGCTGGCAGCTGTTGGCCACGACAATGCCCTAGCCCAAAGTATGATTGAATCCATGCCTCGGCCCACAAACCAGATGACGTTACCTGCCTTTCCGATCCATCGTCAGTTGAGCAAATCCAGGGGGCTAAAATACACCATGTGTCAGGCAAATCCATCACGGCCAGTCTCCTGACCTGGCGCCCGTACATTGACGCTACGCGCATTAGTGTCTTCCTCTCCATGCCCTCTGGCGAGGTCCAGACAGACGCCATCGTGCGGCATGCCCTGACTTCGGGCAAGGACGTCTATATCCCCTATCTTCACAAGTCAACCCTTGACACGCCCGACACGCCCTCGCGGGTGATGGACATGGTTCGGCTAAGGGACCTGGACGACTACGAGTCCCTGAAGCCGGACAAGTGGGGCATCCCGAGTGTCGATCCGTCCACTGTCCACGAGCGGACAAGCATTCTCGGCGCCTCTGATGCCCATCAGACGGAGAGGCGGCCATCGCTGGACCTCATGCTTGTGCCTGGCGTGGCATTTGATATTGACCCCGCGAGCGGCTTGGTAAGGCGCTGTGGCCACGGCAAGGGCTTTTACGACTTCTTTCTGCATCGCTATGCCTCCAAAATCACAGCGTCGGGGACTCGAGAGTCAAGTTCTGTTTTATTGGTTGGCCTGGCGCTCGTTGAGCAGTTCCTGGCGTCACCACATGGTGAAGTTGCGTGCGGCCCTCTGGATCGGCGCCTCGACTGTCTCATCCTGGGCAACGGCGAGATCAAGTCTTCCGAGTCCAATCAATAAGACCAACGCCAGATGCCATAACTTTGATCCAGTCGGCGCGTCACTCCCTTTTTTTTTGGTCCGCTCGTATGCACAGACTCTGCTGTGTCTGGCGTTTCATACCCAATCGTAACGTCTTAACCCTACCCAGCGCCATATCAACACCCCTAGGATTGTAACCCTTCGTTGTGCTTTCCCCCCGTTTCTTCATGCCAGAGTCTCTATTGTACGCTCTGGATAAGGGAAACGTTGTCACCCTTGAGGAGGATTTGACCTGCGTTGCATGTGAGTACTGGTGCTGATGTCAAATGAAAGCTCAAAAAACATCTTGTTCTTACCCAATGCCCTCCTCTTCTCCTCCGGGTTTTCTTTGGTGATCTGCTTTACTTCGACAGCATCGTCGATGACCAGGTTCATGAACTCGTCGAATCCCTGTTGAGTGTGGTAACCACCAGCTATGTGTTAGCCTCCTCCAAAGTCGTTCAAATGTCGGATGATCGAATCGGCGTACCCTGATCTTGCCCTCAATTCTTATTCCAAGCTGCTCGTAAAGCCAGATCGAAACGGTCGCGTGCGCCTGGAGCATCTTGAAGATGCAGTTGATAGGCGGCAGAAGAATCTTGCGGCCACCGCCGCCTCCCCGGCCGGTCATTTTCGGAGCTGGGTCGTTGGGTCGCTTGTTTCGGTGTTCGCTGGGGCTGCAATGGCGCTTTGCTCAGGGAGCCTTGGTTGATAGCCTACGGTACAAGTCTTGATACCTTCAGAGGGCGAGAGCTGGACGGCGCAAAGAATTACTCTGGATTGCTATGCTACCTTTCACCAGACTCTCAATCAGCAATTGCGATGCGGTCGGTACCTTTTGCTGATGGTCAGTGCGCGGCGCGCTTGTCGAATCTGCGATACGTCCGTTGGAGCCCCACCAAAGGAAAGTTGAGCCCCGCGTCAAGCCACCGACCAGCCGAACTGTTCGCGGCGGGTGCAGGTGCAGTGCTCTCTCTTCTGGCGTTTTCTGCTGCTGGTCTGACGTTGTGACGCAAGTCCACTTTTTGCCAGTGCTCCCAATTTCTTTGTCCTAATCGCATTATACGAGCAACTCCTTACCACGCTCCCTACCATAATTGCTTTTATCCACAAACAGCAGAGCAGACATTCTGCAACTTCCGCCCTCGAAACCCCGGCCATCTGCGCACCGGGCACAGCTGCCTCCAGAGCCTTGCCTATCCCGACCCCGAGACGAAATCGCGACATCGCCTTCCACCAAACAAACCCCACCAACTGCCCAAGCACCCAGTCACTGCGTAAACGCCTCGGGCCTACCGACCTTAGCCTCCAACCCGCGGGAGCCTCCCGTGCTGCGCTCACCATCATGGCTACTCCCGGCGCGCAGGATGCCTTCACGCCGGAGAACATTCTCCAGGCGATGCTGACAATGCGCAGCCCTGACCGGGAGAAGAAGAAGGTTGCGATGGAGTATTTGGACAAGTTCCAGAAATCGGTTCGTTCCTACTGCCCTGCCTTCAAAGCAGACGAGCTGCTAACCAAGCACTTCCTCGACGATACAGATGGATGCCTGGAACGTCACCATAGGCATCCTCCAGTCCAGCACCGACGCCGAGGCACTCAACTTTGCCGCCATTACGCTCAAGGGAAAGGTAGCTATGCACCGGCCTCAACCGCGGCTTACGTCCGACTCTCTAACGACGGCCTAGATAACCTACGACCTATCCACTCAAGTTCCGGAGAGCGACCTTCCGGCACTGAGGAGCCAGATCCTCCTACTTCTCAAGAAGTTTGCGCCTGGCCCCAAGCCCGTTCGTGTCCAGCTATGCGTCTGCCTGGCAATTTTGGCGATCCACATGAAGGACTGGAAGGATGTTCTGCAGGATGTTGGTATGGCTCTTGGGAACGAACCGCAGAGCCACGCATGCGTTCTGGACTTTTTGAAAGTATTGCCCGAGGAGGTGACTGAAGGCCGCAAAATCACCCTTTCTGTACGTGGAACACGAGAAAGCACCGACTCTACACAACTCGACTTTGGCGCCGCGCACCGCCCTCGTCCGAGCCTTGCGCAAACGGATGTCTAATACGCATATCAACAGGAAGAGGAGCTTGCCCAGAGGACAACAGAGTTGCTGGGCAACAACGCGCAGCGTGTCGTCCAGATGCTCATCGACTATGCGACATCATCAGGTACGCGACTACTTTATTTCCGGTGCCTTTTTCAAAGCTCGACAAAGTGTTCTTATCTGGGTCTAACGTTGCGATACAGCGGACGCGGCGCAAAACCCTCAACTGATGGAGTGCATCACATCCTGGCTCAAGGAGGTCCCTGTCAACGTGGTGGTCAAGACGCCTCTTTTGGACGTCGTGCTCAAGGCCGTGCACAACGAACAGTCCACAGAATCGGCCGCAGAATGTCTTAGTACTATCTGCAGGGAAACCCGAGATGTCGACGATAATGCCGAGACTATCCAGATCCTGCTCCCAAAACTCACGGCACTCCAGCCGCTCATTGCGAAAGCAGTTGAAGAGGATGATACGGATGCGTACAAAGCCCTGACGAAGCTTTTTGCTGATGCTGGTGACGCGTGGGTCATTGCGATTTCTCGGGAGCCGAAAACTTTCATGCCACTTGTGCAAATCCTCCTCGAGTGCTGCGCTAGGGATAAGGAGAGAGACGTGATTGAGTACACTTTCAACTTTTGGTACGAGCTCAAGCAGTACATCACCCTTGAAAGGTACACCGCGGCTCTGGACGATATCAGGCCTGTTTACTCAGCACTCGTCGACGTCCTCCTCAAGCATCTGCAATACCCTCAGTCTGAATCCGGCAACGAACTGGACCTCTTTGATGGCGACCGTGAGGTAGAAGAGAAGTTTCGCGAGTTCCGTCACCGCATGGGTGACACTTTGAAAGACTCGTGCGAGGTCCTCGGCGTCAAAACCTGCCTCACCAAGGTCTTGGACACGATAAAACTGTGGAGCAGCAATTATGGAAGCACGGTCAACGGGACAAACGTGCCTCACTGGCAGGAGCTCGAGGCACCTCTCTTTGCCATGCGTGCCATGGGCGGCATGGTCCCCACAAGCGAAGTCGAGGTCCTCCCTGAGCTCATGTCGCTTCTTTTCCAAATTCCAGCCCACGAGAAGCTTCGTTTTGCAGCAATCATGGTTTTCTCCAGGTACACCGAGTGGACGGCGTCTCACAAGGATTTTCTGCAGCCTCAGTTCAACTACATTGTCACGTCGTTCTCGACAGACTCCAAGGAGATCATTCGGGCTGCTGCTCAGGCAATCAAGTTTTTCTGCACCGACTGCAGGGATCTGCTTAGTGACCAAGTCATTCAGCTTCAGTCATTCTACGATCAGATTCTTGACAAGCTTCCCGAACTCAGTCAGGAGGAAATCACGGAAGGCGTGGCGAGCGTTGTGGCCGTCCAAAAGACAGAGGATATTTACAACCTGCTCAAGCTTTACTGTGACCCCCTGATGGCGAGGCTTATGGCCAAGGCTCAGAACGCCACCACGCAGGAAGGGAAGCTGGCAGTTGCAGGTACGGCCTGCCCTTTTTTTTGTTCAAAGATCCTTTGTGTAATAACCTTGGTGTCTTTTCGTTAACGTTCGGATTGATGCTCTAGATCACCTTCAGCTTATCACTCTCTTTGTCCAAATTGTCAAACCCTACACGGAAAATGGACAAGAGAATCCCGCGGTCAAGTACTGGCAGGAGAATCTGGGTATTTTCTCGACAATCCTGGAAAACTTTCTCGACTTCGTACCGATATGTGAAAGGGTCTGTCGATGCTGGCGTTTCATGGTCATCTCCTTCCGGACAGCGATGCTACCAATCCTTCAGGAAGGGCTGGCAGCGAAGCTCGTGGACGGCTTCAGGACCTCCAGGCAGGGTTGCTTCCTGTGGGTGACTGGCGCTATTCTTCGAGAATTCTCCGAGGACCGTGAGCAAGTATCGGATGCCGTCATGGACTGGATATACAGCTTCTTCGACACACAGGCAAGGAACGTCCTCCAAGTGATGAACGGACTCTCGCCTGCCGAGGCGCCAGATGTCCTTGAGGACTTCTTCCGCCTCCTGACAGATGCCCTCCTTTACCACCACCAGCGCTTGATCCCATCGGAACTCTTCCCAGCCATCTTTGAGGCGGCACTCACGTCTTTGACCCTGCAGCAACGAGAGCCGCTCTCTGCAACTCTCCACTTCCTCCGGGATCTGCTGACCTACGGGGGCGACAACCCTGCGGTCTCCAGCATACCCCCTGGCGAGCCTTCTCAGCACCTGCAGCAAATTGTCGGCAACCAGCTGCAGGTTCTTGGCGAGAAGCTTGTCATGCGGGTGCTGAACGGCATGCTTCACACTTTCCCACGTGACTGCTTTGCCGACGGAAGTGGCGTGCTGCTAGCCATGTTCCAGCTTCTCCCGTCGCAGACGACGGCGTGGGTGGAGCTGGCTATTGGCACACTGCCTGCTGGGTCGGTCAGCCCTGCCGAAGCGACGCGGATGATGACCAAGATTCAGGAGAAGCTGCGTGGCGAGGACCAATCCCAGATGAGGCAAGTGCGGGCATTGCTGCAAGACTTTACAGTCCAGTATCGACGACGAAACATACAGCAACGGGACGGACTGGGCGACGTCGCCGAGGTATTCAGCTTTAGTGGATAAGGGTACTGGGTTGGGTCTTTGTTCGAGGACCGGACCGACGGCGCATCGCTCCTTGGACTGGCGTTATCAAGAAGGGTGGATTTTGAGTGAACATATCCAGGTTGTGCGAATCTCAAGAGCTAGTTCAGACACGGATGGGATATGAGCGAGAGTTTGCTTGATGATGGCTGTACAGGCCAACTGGGTTTGGAAGCGGGGAGCAAAACACACAACATGAGACGCATGGGAGGAGCTAGATAGTGCCTGTGAGCTGCGCGGAGGAATGGGAAAGCTCGCGGGCGTTTTTGGCAGTTAGTCATTGCTTGCTACGAATGGAGGTACGGAAGTCACTATTACGGATCTTTGGAAGGAAGCAGAGGTATGCCGAGTTCTGGCGGTCGCTATGCGGGGTGTGAAGCACGGTGAGGAGGAAAGCTTCTGGCGTGGCTCTCGTTTACTTGTTTGAACAACTTGCTGTCGGGGAGAACTAGACCAGTCGAGAGCTTCGCCATGCCAAGGCAGGGGATGCATCGGGTCCACGTCAGGGACTGGCGCATGGAGTCTTGAGCGCGGTGTGGTCGGCAGGTTGGCGGGCGGACAACGAGTAACAGTGGAAGACTGGAGGACTGTGACGTGTCTGTCATCTGGTCGCGAGATCAAGTCAGTTTTGAACGGTTGGTCAAGTACAGGAGTTCCTCGACGCTGCAAAGTTTGGCAGGATCTGTTGATATTGTCGCTATGTGAAGGGAATGATAGGTGTTGGGACCACTCTGCAAATACTGGAGATGGAAAGAAAGAGAAAAAGAAGAAGAAGAAAATCCAAAGTAGACCTAAATTAACACACCGCAAAAACAAAGGACTGGCCCGCGTACTTTTAACGCCTTTTATGCCCGTGATAGTGAGTAAAGGTAGGGCGGCTGGACTTGGCGATGGATGCCCCGCGTCTGACCCCTGTCGCCTCGTGGAAAAGTGCGGCGCGTCATGTCTCGAGTTGTAGCTCCAACATTTTTTTTTTCTCTCTCTCTCTCCTCACGGTGACTCTCCAATTTTTTGAAGGCAAAAAGCCTCAAAACAGCACGCAACCTCTCTAGAACTCCCTTGTTCACCCAATTGAACTAACCGGATAGGTGTTTTCTTTTTCTACATGTCGCTTCTCCCCCAGACTTATGCTACGGCTTAGCTGCAGGGTTCTGGGTCGCAAACTGTTCGAGCATGTGAACGTCCGATTACCACAGCTACAGACTCTTCTCCGACAGCATCACCACCTGCGCCGACCGTCGTCCGCCATCCTCCTCACAACGGGCGCAAAAGCCATATCAAAAACTACCAATAAACTCGCTACTCGCACACGACTCATGGCCACCGCGGCGACTGCGGCTACCGCACCGGTCGACCTCTCGGCCAAGCCGGCCGAGGGCCAGATCGTCGAGCACCAGGGCAAGCGGTACACGACCATCAGGGAGGGGCTGGCGTACATCCTGGTCCCCGAGACGGCGGCGGGCGATGGCGATAGCGGCAAAAAGTCCAACGGGCAGGCGGTGGCGGCACCGGTGCCCACCTCGGCATCGGGCGATGGCACGCCGCAGACCGTCTTCTACAACCACATCCAGCAGTTCAACCGCGACCTGAGCGTGCTTGCCATCAAGGCGCATGGCAAGGTCGTCATGGAGAAGCGGACGCGGGCCGCGCTGCGGCGGATGGAGATTTTTGCGGACAAGAAGAGGAAGAGGCAAGGGAAGAGGGGCGGCCAGCGCGATGAGGGGGAGCGGCCGCAGAAGGTCGCCAAGACGGCAGGAGAAGGGGATGCCGCTTCGGCCGAAGCTGTCGAGGCGCATGAAGCGGTCGCTGCCAACGAGGTCGAGGCCCCTGCTACCGAGGTCGAGGGAGCGGCGTCGGAACAACCAGTTGTCCTGCCCGCCGACAAGACGCCACGCTACAAGGTCCTCGATGCGCTCTCGGCAACTGGCCTCAGGGCACTGCGCTACGCCCACGAGCTTCCCTTCCCAACGATGGTGACGTCGAACGACCTGCTCGCGGCCGCGGTCGAGTCGATCAAGGTGAACGTGAAGCACAACAGACTGGAGGACAGCATTCATGTGAACCACGGCGACGCCCTGGGGCACATGTACACCGTCATATCAGACGAGCTGACAAGGACGATGCTTGCGCCGGCGGCCAACAAGCACCGGCGGCTGACGCCTCAGGAGCAAGCGGCCAAGGACCTCTGCGGGAAGTACGACGTGATCGACCTGGACCCTTACGGCAGCGCGGCCACCTTCTTCGACGCCGCGGTGCAGGCGGTCCGGGATGACGGCGGTCTGCTCTGCATCACCTGCACGGACCCGGGCGTCTGGGCGTCAAACGGCTACCCTGAGAAGGCGTGGGCGCTGTACGGCGGCATACCGATGAAGGGCCACCACAGCCACGAGGCGGGCCTGCGCCTGATCCTCAACGGCATCGCGAGCTCGGCCGCCCGCTACGGGCTGGCGATCGAGCCGTTGCTGTCACTGTCGATCGACTACTACGCGCGCGTCTTTGTGCGCGTCACCAGGTCTCCGGCGGCCGTCAAGTTCCAGGCCGGCAAGACGATGATGGTCTACAACTGCGACTCCGGATGCGGAGCCTGGCAAACGCAGCTGCTGCTGAGGAACAAGCCGTCGCTGAACAAGAAGGGCGCGGGGGTCTTTTACAAGCATGGCTTCGCCATGGGCCCCACGGCCGACGTCAAGTGCGCGCACTGCGGCACCAAGACGCACCTCGCGGGGCCCATGTACGCCGGCAGGCTGCACTCGCCCGAGTTTGTGCAGTCGATCCTGGATGACCTGCCGAGCGTCTTGACGGACGTCTATGGCACGACGGATCGCATCAGGGGCATGCTTACGACGGCGTTGGAGGAGGTCATGGAGGCCCGGCCCGAGGACAAGGAGAGTTTGCCCAAGAAGCAGCTGCGGCACGACCAGGCGGTCGCCGAGGCCGACAAGGGCAGTGGCGAGCAGGAGCAGCGGCAGCCGTCTACCAATGGCCAGGAGAGCAAGAAGCCGCCGTCGGCAGTGAGCTCGACCCCAAGCAAGGAGGAGCTGCTGGCCGAGATCGAGCCGTACCCGTTCTTCTTCAGCCCGTCGCTGGTGGCCAAGGTACTGCACACGCAGACGCCCAGCGACGCGGCGATCAGGGGCGCGCTGCGGGGTCTGGGCTATCGAGTGACACGGAGCCACTGCAAGCCGGGCAGCGTCAAGACGGACGCGCCGTGGTCGGTGATCTGGGAGGTGATGCGCGAGTGGGTGCGGCAGAAGTGCCCCGTCCGCGACGGCAGCCTGGCCAAGGGGTCGCCGGGTTACAACATCATGAACAACGAGCTGTCGGGGTCCGGTTCGGCGGCGGCGGCGGCGGTGTCACCTGCGGATCCTGGGGCGCAGGGTCAGGATGGCGAGGGGCAGGAGCGGACGAAGCCCGCTGTTGTGTTTGACGAGGCGCTGGGTCGCGAGGAGAACAAGGTGAAGCTGAAACGGTACCAGGTCAACCCGGAGAACTGGGGGCCGCGGAGTAGAGCTACGGGAGAGTAGGATGTTTTGGGGATGACGACGGGCAGTCTTGAAAGAAAAGAAACCCACCATAATATTGTATTTATTGTCAGCGACTGGTGATACCAAGAAAAGCAGTAGTCGACCAAGAAGACGGTGATTTTCTCCATGTTAGGGGTCATTGTCGCTGTCAGCATTATTGATGCTAACAATGTGGCCGACAAGCTACGGGAACGACTAGAACTAGTACTAGTTACTGTAATGATTAGGCAGCAGATATGAGCAAAACAATCGCCAGAAGCACGCCACTTCCAAAACGTCCATGAGCCGTTCGATCTTCGATCTTCCTTATCTTTGCACCTACCTTTTCGTCATCCAATTTTTTTTTTCTTGCTATTTATTTACCGGTTTCATTTCGCCCAAAATTTACAGTTTTGCTCCGTAAAACTCTTTGTAATAATTCTTCACCCGAAATTCCCAAACCATTCGACTACAAGCTGGCAAAACCTCGCTTTTCTTCTTTTTACAACCTCCATTCACAAGCTGGAGCCATGGGCCTTTGGGGGATACCGAAACACCTGGCGCACACGGAGGACCATTTAATCCTGACCGAGGATCACGAAATTACATTTGACCAGGGCGTACTCACATGGAAGCCGCAAGACAGCAGGGCAAGCGAATCGGAGGGGAACGTGGACGAGAGCCGGCCAGCGGATGGCGGGGCAGACCGGAGCGGCGGCGGCACGCTGAAGGAGCATGAGATCATCCTGATTTGCCGCGAGCTTCCAGACCAGCCGGAGCAGGACTCGGACCCGGACTCGCAGTCGGTACCGGCACCAACAGCGTCAGCATCAGCTTACGCCATATTCTCGCTCCACGAACACCCTGGAGACAGCAACCGGCCCTACAGCCTCTCGTCCCTGACGGCTCCGCACCTCCCGCGCCCCTTGCTCGAGGCATTCCTCCTCGAGGAGCCGCCGGCCCACCTGCTCGACGCTGAGGACCTGCACGTCATCATCTCCACCAAGTCCGGCACTGGGCTGGCTAGGGCTGTCCACGACTCGGTCCTGTCGCCGCTGTTTGCGGTGCTGGGGTTGCACGCGCGCGACGACGGCGACGGCGACGGCGACGGCGGCGACGACAACGCACACCATCACGCCGTGTCGTCGTTCCCCACATCCGGGTTCCCGCGCCCGTCGTACCGCCTGCTGGTCACCAGGTCGCGGCACAGCATTCGCGAGCTGGCTCAGGCGCGATGGGGCGCCGTCACTGCTGCTGCTGCTGCTCCCGGTGCGAGGCCGTCGTCGTCGCCCCGCCAGCTCATCATCCTCCTGAGCGGCGATGGCGGCATGGTCGATCTGCTCAACGGCGCGGGCGAGGCGGACGACGACGCACCGCCGCCCACGATTGCCCTGCTGCCCCTGGGCACCGGCAACGCCCTTTTCCACTCGCTGCACAGGCCGCTCTACAAGCGAGCGTCGGGGCAGGGACAGGCCGGAGGAGGAGAGCCTTCGAACCTCGCCGTCGGTCTGCGCACCCTGCTCCGCGGCCGGGCGGCGCCGCTGCCCACATTCCGCGCCTCGTTCTCGCCCGGCTCGGTGCTGGTCCCGCCGGCGCCGGAGGATGACCACGACGACGACGACGACGACGACCCGGCGGCAGTGGCGGCGCGGCCCGTCCAACACCTCGTCGGCGCCATCGTGGCCAGCCACGGCTTCCACGCCCAGCTGGTCTGGGAGAGCGACACGGCCGCGTACCGGCGGCACGGGGCGGCGAGGTTCGGAATGGCGGCGGCCGAGCTGCTCAAGATCGCGCACGCGTACCAGGTCGTCGTCGAGGTCCGTCCCGAGGGTGGCCATGGCGGGGGTTGGAGGCGCATCCGGCCGAGCGTCCCGAGGGATGGGGCTGAGGAGAACGAAACTACCAGCAGCAGCAGCAGCAGCAACGGAAATTCGAGCAACAAGTTCATGTACGTCCTCACCACCATGGTCTCGAGCCTCGAACGGACCTTCACCATCAGCCCGGCCTCGCAGCCCCTCGACGGCAGGCTGCGCCTCGTCAGCTTCGGAGCCGTCGGGCCCGAGAGGACTATGGCGCTCATGCAGGCTGCTTACGACGGTGGGAAGCACGTCGAATCGACCTGGGCTTCGCTTGGCGGGGGCGGGGGTGAGTGTCAGAGCGACGACAAGGTGGTAGGGTACGACGCGGCCGAGGAGATCAGGATCACGATCGGGGAGGAGGATGCGCGGTGGCGCAAGGTCTGCATCGACGGCACCATCGTCGAGATACCGCAGCATGGATCTATGCATGTCCGCAAGACGGACAGGTCGAGGTTCAGGGTCTTGGTCGACAGTAGTCTCTTGTGAACTTTGGGGCTGAGTCCAGATAGATGGCCTATTCACACCAGGCATACGTAATAGAATATCCCCACCCGAAAGGGCATACTAGAACCGCCTCCAAGAAAAAGAAAACCTGTCTAGCCAGGCCCCAGCATCTTGTTGACCCGCCTCTCCATGATGTTCTCAAACTCCTGCACGCCGCCCTCCAACACGCTAATCTTGCCAGCCTTGACCCGGTAGACGATCCTCCTCCTCCGCACCTCGTCCTCCTCTCCGCCGTCCCCGTCGTCCCCGCTGCTGCTGCCGCCACCAGCCTCGTCGTCCTCCACCACGCCCTCGACGACGCCCCTCACGAACCACCGGTCGTGGCTCACCAGCACCACGGCGCCGGGCCACTCCCGCAGCGAGTCCCGCAGCGCCGTGACGGTCTCGTAGTCGAGGTGCGTGGTCGGCTCGTCGAGCACGAGGCAGTGCGGCCTCCGCCAGAGCAGCCGCGCCAGCTCGCACCGCACCGCCTGCCCGCCGCTCAGCTTTCCGAGCGGCACGTCCGACGCCAGGCGGCCGGGCAGGCCCAGCGCCCCGAGGAGCGCGCGGACCTCGCCCTCCGACAGTGGGGCCCCGGCGCTGCCACCGCCGTCGGCGGCCGTCTCGCGCACCAGCAGGGCCAGCGCCGTCAAGCCCGGCTCGGCGCGGCCCAGCTCCCGCAGCGCCTCGACCGCGTGCTGCGAGTAGTAGCCGAGCCGCAGGCGCGGGTGGCGCGCCGCGCTGCCCGAGGTCGGCTTGGCGGCGTCGACGAGCACGCGGACGAGGGTGGACTTGCCGGCGCCGTTGAGCCCGATGAAGCCGACGCGGTCGCCCATGCCGACGGAGACGGTAACGTTCTGCAGGGCCGGGGGCGCCGCCCCCTTCCCGGCGGCCGTGTACCGGAACGAGACGCCCTCGAGGCTAAGCAGCGAGCCCGGGAAGCGCAGCTCCGCCGGCCCGGGCAGCGCCATGGAGACGCCGCGCTCCTCGGGCGGCACCTCGACCTCGTCGCGCGCCGTGAGGTGGTACCCCACCAGGTCGCGGTTGAGCTTGAACCGGCCGCCCTTTGCGCTGGTCTCGATCCCCCACCGGTCGTCGAGCTTCTTCTGCCGCATCTTGGCCTGCCTCACGCGCGTGTCGTCCCCGTTCTTCTTGCCCTCGCGCATGTTGCGCGCTATCGTCTCCTGCATCTGCGCCTTTTGCCGGTCCTTGGCCTCCTTGACCCGCTTCAGGTGCAGCCTGCGCTCGGCCGTCGAGGACTCGTACGACGCGAGGTCGCCGGCGTGGTAGACCAGCCCCTTGTCCTTGAGTATCAGCAGGTCGGTGCAGAGGGAGATGAAGTCGCGGTCGTGCGAGACCAGGATCAGCGTCGGGGGCCGGGCCGGGCCGCCGCTTACGTTGGGCTCCTCGCCCAGCGACGTCAGGTACTTTTGCAGCCAGACGATGCCCAGGAGGTCGAGGAAATTGGTCGGCTCATCCAGGATCATGATGTCGGTCTCCTGCAGCAGGCATACCGCAAGCGAGGCACGCATTCGCCAGCCACCCGAGAGGCCGGACACAGGCTTGTCCATCGACTCGGGCGTGAAGCCCAGGCCCGTCAGGATCCTCTTTGCGCGGGCCTCCGTCTCGGCGACCCGCGACGGCTCGACTCTGATCTGCAGGTCTGCGAGCATGTCGACGGCCTGCTGTGTCTCGTCTTGTATGGTTTCTGGTGGGATCTCTTCATCCGGCTGAGAAAGTCTTTGTAACGTGGAGGGCACAAGTCAAGCGGTTGAAGGTCAGTTTTCAGGCGCACATTTTATATATAACCTTGACCCAGAATGGACAGACTTACAGCAACTCGGACGCGGCAACCTCCTTCTCAAACTCGGTCAGGGCCTTGCGCGCCTGCAGCCCGCGGGCACCGCTCCTCAGCCTCGCATCCTTGTCCAACACAAACAGCCGTTTCTGCTGCCTGTCATGCTTGATCATCCGCAGGGCCCGCAAGGCACCGGCTGTGCATTGTGTGTCGTTGATACCGGCGGACAGCGCTGTGCTCACCAAAGCCCTGTCAGATCGACATGTCTCTAAACCTCCCGGTGTCGAATTGGGAGTAACAGTCTACTTGCCACTTATTTCTTGCTCGAGCTCGCTGCGCGAGGTGGCTCTCTCTATAACATCGTCCAATGTTGACAGCTCTCCCTTGTTCGTAGGAGACGAGCCCTGAAAGTTGGAAGCACTGCCGACGGCGTCGTCTGTCTGTTGCAGGATTGAGATGCGCGTGGCCTCTGGTATACCCGGTATCAACTCTGTCATAACAAGTTAGTCGGCCGTTGTTTTTTTTTTCCTTTTGTGGCACTATTTTTTGGAGTGCATTAGGCCTTAACTTGTATCTAGCCTTACCC
>JARHUK010002690.1:0-12718 GCA_031001725.1 Pseudopyricularia javanii | reverse complement strand
CCCCCACGCTCACCGTCGCTACCTCAGTATTGTACACTCCCCCGCCGCAGCAGCTGCGACGCCGCCAGCACAGCCGGGCTCGCAATCGACTGCAACCCCGAGGGGCTCGCCACCCCAGCAGCCGCCGCCGCCGACAACGAACCCTCACCTGCCGCAGCGTTGTATGACATCAGCCCCGCCGGCAGCCCAAAGGATGGTATATTGTGGTCAGCAACAGACCCGGACCCAGCCTGCGACACAATCGTCGGCGCCATGATGGACGACGCCGGCTGCGGCCCTCCCGGCGCCCTCTCCAGCATCTCCCTATAGAACGCCTCAAGCGCCACCGCGTCACCGCAGAACTTTTCCAGGTCGAGTCGGATGCAGTTGGGCGCCGCCAGCGAAAAGTGCACCAGCGCCGAGTGCACGCCATTCTCGCCGCTGCCGCTGCCGCTGCCGCCGCCCGTAGTTGTGGTCCCGTTGCTGTGGCTGACCCCCGTAGTGTCCTGGCCCGCCACTCTTGGAGATGGCGCCCCCTTCGTGTTGATGGCTCTGAATAGCGGGGACGAAAGCGGAGTAAAGTCCGTGATGTGGCTATGCCCCGGGAACCCGCCACTGCCCCCGCAGCCGCCGCCACCACCACCACCACCCTGCCTCTTCTTGTGTTGCTGCTGCTCCTCCTCCTTGCGCATCTCCTTGTCGCGCGCCGCCTGCGCCCGGTTGCTGTACAGCCTGTTCGCAAGGATGATAAAGTCGCCCTCGTCTGTGATCTCCGCCAGGAGTATCCCCGACCGGTGTATATACTGAGTGTACCTGAAGTCGGGCCTCCCCCACGAGTACATGACGTCCACGTCGCTGGGGAAGCTCGACGCCGACTCCATGTCCAGCACAAAGTCGAATTTGCGCAGAATTGCCTTTTGATAAAACAGCCGCGCCGGCTGCGCCTGCGGCGCAAACGATACGGGGTCGTAGTACGTCATGGGCTGCTGCTCGGGAGGCCGTAGCGCCAGCTTGATTGGGTACGGCGTCCTGAACGGGTTGACATCGCTGATGGTGCACGCCTCGGCGATCGGGACCTCGACGAGCCGCATACCGTACGCGCTTGCCTCCCTGGCCCAGCCCTCGACCGCGTCTTCAATGAGCTTCGCCGTGACGTTCATCCAGTCTATGCGCAGGTGGTAGCAGTTGTCGGGGTTGTGCAGCCGGTCGTAGTGGAGGTCGATGCGTTCGGGCCGGTAGGACCTCTTGCGATGGTCGACGTCGTATTTCATTACTTTGCTAAGCATAACCCTCGGCTTTCCGCCCCCCGGAGGCACAGCCGGCACCGTGGGCGTCGTCGTACCCGAAGTCATGGACTCTTCGTCGCTGATGGTGTGGGATATGCTTGATCTGATAGCATCGCGAGGCATATTCTCCGACAATGGTGTTGAGGGCATCGAGGCGTCCCGCCATCTCGAGTTGAACCACGTGCTAGGCTGTGGCTTAGCGAACTCGCTGCTGATCTGGTAAAAGTACTGCCCGTCTTTGAACCGATGCCGCTTCTCGACGTGGACAAAGATTCCCGCGTCCTTTCGTGCGCCGCTCTCCTTTTCCTTGTCCTTTTCCTTTTCCTTGTCCTTGTCCTTTTCCTTTTGCTTGGACTTGTCGTCCTCTGACACCATCAGCAAGTTGCCCAGCGTTTCCGCCTCTTCTCGACTGTCCAAGTCCTCAAAGTTATCCAGCATCCAATCAATCATGTCCGAGCCAATGAAGCAGTTGTAGTGTAGCCGGAGATGCCATCTGCGGTTCTGCATCCGCACCCCTCCATTCTCGACAGGCTGTTGAATGGCTTCGGCAAGCTGCGCCAGATTCAAGTTTGACTTGCGGAACTGGTGCTTGTTTGTCACAAGCTGCGGTCGCCGGTGTCCCGCCTCAAGCCCCTCCAGCAAAGGCAGCGTTTCTAGCTCTGCGGCGATGACTATCGATGGATCCTCCGTCTTGTAGACGATATCTAGCGGGTTCGGGTCCTTTCTGTGCCGAGACCCCAGATCTTGAAACCGACGTTCCGATGGCGGTATGTAACGATGCTTTTGCCAGATCTGACCCAGTCGCCGGATCCCCTCGATACGTGTTTCCTCTTCCTTCTCCCCGGCAGCCGGATCCAGCGAGGTTCGGCTGGTGATTGGGATCAGGACAAAACGGGCCCTCCAAAATCTAAAGTTGTCCGACAGTTCAAGGTCATGACCAGCGATGTACGAGTCAATATAGTTCCAGTTCCTCTCCGACTTGGGCGTCACGATGTCGATCTGCGAGGTGTTGTAGTCCTCGTCCATGATGGTGCGGATGGCAGGTTTGTACACCTGAGTCTGCTCCTGGTGCGCAGGCAGCAGCGCCCGCTTGCGGGTAAAGATGTTGACCTCGACGTCGGTTCCGTTGACGCAAGACAGCTGATGGATGGTGTTGCCAACCGAAAGGAAGATGCTGGTCCCGTCCTCAGCCCCATGGTCCCTTGACAAGATGTCTGCTATCTTCATTTGCTTCTGACCAAATGCCTTGGCGACCGCTTGGCCGACGACGACCTGGAAGCCTTGGGAGAAGCGCAGGCCGATGAGCTCTTTGAGCAGCTGTTCTCGGGTTTTGGGCTCGTCTACTACATCATCGTCCAGCTCCGAGGAAACGTTATATGGCTGCCTCTGGTACTCCGAGTCGAACTGGGCCTGCGTGGGAAAATATTCCGTCGTCAGGGGGACAGCCGCGGGTGTACATAGGGACTTCCATTTCATGACCTTCATTTCCGATGTCCGCGGGAAGACGTGCTGCCACCGGCTGTAGAGATTCGCGTCGTCAACCTTGTTTGCCTCAGGGTTGCATGGATTCAGAACCGTGAGCCAGGGCGATACGGCTCCGGGAGAAAAGGTCCCTTGGTGGTTGTCTGGCAGGTCCCCAGCACGGAGTTTCGAGATGCCGACTTTTTGGGCATCCTCGGCCCTCAACGCGTTTGAATACTTTATCTCCGGGTCAGGGCCAGGAGCAGCCGAATGTCGTATGACGGAGGAGGATACCATCGTTCCCACTGTCCCGAAAAGTGTCGTGTCTAGAGGCTGTACAGTACTTCTGATGTGGATAGGTCGACTCGGGGTCTTTGCAGCACGAGCGGATTCTTGAAATCTTTCGGCCATGGGCGAGTCGCGGATGGCAGTCAATACATTAGGCGACTGAGAAGCCTGTGATTGCGAATTCATCGGCGTTATCCGCATCGGCAGAGGAGCGCGAACTCCCGCTGCAGTCGCCGTATTTGCCGCCGATGTCGCCGCGGCCACGTTCTCGGTCTGCACCTCTGCCAGGGCGACCTTGGGCGCGGCGATGCCAAAGCCCCGCTGTCCAAGACTTATTTGGCGCATGAGCTTTGGCGTCCTGTTCGAGGAAGACTTTGAGCTTATACTAGCCAGCGGGGACTGGCGATTGCTGATCGACATGCGCCTCTCGGATACCATGGATGCGCCAAGGTAACTGCCAGATTCTATCCGATGCACCCGAGTATTTTCCCCATTGTCCCGTGGCCGGAAGCCAGCATGGCGTCTTGAAGCCGGCAAGTGTGCCTTGGTTTCGTCATATTCCTGGAGATGCCGCCAAACAGTCTTCTCACCCGGTTTGGCGTGCTTATCTGGCGCAAACTTGTGAAACCCAGATACGTAGTCAGACAGACCGCCAACATGTCGTAGGTTCGGTATCACCGTGACACCGTCAACGTCTACACGTTTGAATTTCGCCTGGGGCAATGGCTGGATGAGTTTCCGCGGGAATGAAGGATCAGTATGCAGCGGCGTCGTCTCGATCTCGTTGGTCTCCAGTACGCTGCGCATCTGCAGGTCATACATCCTGCACCTGATGGCAAACTCGTCCTGGGAGTTCTGGCACACATTGTCCGAGGCCGAGAGTGCGATCCCCTGATAAGAGAGTGTCTCGTCAGAGTTGCCCGTCCAGTATGACACATGGAGCCACTGTGGCAAAGCGTAACACCATCCGTCAGCGGTAGTGTATAACATGGATGAATGGTCCACGCGAGGGGGCACGCTCATGTGTTTTGTCGGGGACATGGATGATCCGAGGGCGCTCGTGTAGCTTCCAATGGGAGGTGTGTGGTATTTCGGCATACTGTCGTCGTGGTAGAGTGATTTGACCTTCAAAGAGTAGCGTTTGTCCTCGTGATGAGGCTGTCTCTTGTAGCGAAAAAGGGGTACCGAATGCAGTGGGATCTTGGGCACGCAGATCAAGTCAATGCCTATGCCGTTTCCGACAAGGGCTTCAGTTGTCCTTTGAAGGTCGTCATAGTCCACCTCAAATACGCCGGCGCCCGGACTGATGACAACAACTGAGATACCCGTTCTCATCAAGTCTCTGTCGATATGGTCATGAGCAAAGACGGTTGACGCGAGATTGATTGCCTCCAAAAAGTTGCCATAGGTTGCCAGCGACGATTCGGCTCTTATTTGACTGTGATACGGCTGCTTTATGGCACCTTCTTCGGAAACGTTTTGCATCGGATTCATCGCCTGTTGGTGGTGTATACTAATGTCTCGACGGAAGATGCCAAACTCCCGTTTGAGATGGTATAGAATGTTGGTCCATTCGACACTGGTCTTTTCGCTCACAACGACGCGATAGAAGTCTTTGTAGGGGCGCTTACTCCCGGAGTTCTGTATGCCAGTGTAGTAGGAGTCATGCATGGCCGTCCCTGCGAACTCCGTGGATATGCCGGTGTCATACTCAACCCGGGCAAAGAGCACAATGCTGACCAGATGCTTCAGTTTCAACGCCACCCACTTCTTGAACAAGGCAGGTAGAAAACCATTGACGACCTTGTTAAACATGATCTCGCCAGATCCGTCAGAGTCAAAGTCCCACATCTCGCGGGACATCTGTATGAAGAGTATGTAGCGAGCCGACTCGCTACGGTATATGGGCCTCGTGTGGCGGCCAAAAAAGGCTGACCGCACTTTACGTCCGTCAACAAAGACTGCCGACACCTGGGCCTTGCAGGTGCCCAAGAAGTATATGACCTGACCCTGATAGACTGTCCTTTCGGACAGTTCTCCGACAGTCATACGCCACATGTCGGCCCTCGAAAGGTACTGGTCTCTAAATGATAATTCGACGTGAGAGGCCTCTATCGATGGGTTGTTGAAGTCCTCTGGGATCAGATAGACGTGGCCACCCTTCTTCATGCCGAACGCCTCAGCGACATGCTTGACAACGAACAGCTCTACTTTGGGATGACGCAGCTTCATCTCCTTGGACATGTCCTTGACAATAAACAGGTAGCGCCTGTCTGTAGCACTAGCGTTCTGTGATGCGTCTACGGAGCTGTCATCTCTGTCGATGTGGTCCTGAGCCGGTGGCATCTTCCGGAGGCTGGCGTGTCCCGACTTTTCGGGCGGGACTTCGATGGCCATAAGGCTGCCCGGCTTGATGCCATTGTCGAAGAGGTCAAGGTTGAGCAGCACCTCGTCACGCGAGAAGGACTCGTTGACCGTGACCGTGCATCTCCTCTCCTGGCGACCCTTCCTCGAATGAGACTGGTGGTGGTGATTGTGGTGATGCATGTGCCTGGGTGTGGAGTTGCTGGATGTGTCCGGGCCGTTGCCGCCTATACTGGGGACTCGGTCGCGGTCGGCCCTCGTCATCCCCTGGGACTGACGGAGATGCGATGGGCCGGGTACGTGCCCGCGGACATTTCGATGCATTGAGACGTGATGAGAAATTCGAGCCCGATTGGACCCTTCATGGTTCCAATGCGTCGGCTTGGGGAATATTGAGGATCGTCATCGCGATGCGATGCCATTGAAAATGACCGGTCACCCGTACGGTCACACCTGCCCCGGCGCGATTGGAAAACGTGATCGGCCCCACCTTCTCCTCACCCAGCATTGACAGGCACCGTTTTTGGTGTGGTTTCGCGCACCGTGTAAATGAGTGGGTCCATCCCAGAAACTATTGTTCTTGCACATCACAGAAGGACAGGAAGGCAAGCGAGTTGAGTCTCTTGGCCATCACCACCTCCACACCTGGCGTCTGGACCAGACGAAAACAGCTGTATCTGCACAAGTCGTGATCAGCAATGAAATCATATCAGACTTCATGGCAAAGACCCCGGATGATGATGGAGTGCCTACACGCTTATGGAATCCATACGGCCATTATCCAAGCCGAGGTTGCGTCAATCTAGGGCCAGCCCGAAACACAGCGTTCACGGAAGATGGTTATAGTACATCGACCTTGTCGCCCAAGAAATTGTGTTTTCCCTTGTATTGCTCTGGTTCAAAGCCGACAACAGAATCAAAACGTCCTCCAGCAATCTCTGTGAGCATTTGAGGTGCTGCGCCTAGGAGAACCGGAACAAACGGGAGCTAGGGGTGCCTAGAGAACGTCATGAAAGCCCGCTACTTCTATGGTCTTTATTCAGAATGGGGGGATATCTAAGAGTTCATGTCTATGGATTATAGCAAGCTTGAGAGAAAGAGTACGAAAGACGGCTATGCGGAAGGAGGTGTGCAAGCCTGCCATGCGGAAAATGTCACGTTTCTTCAACAGAATCAGGAGCTCGGGGTGGCTTATATCAATGCTAAGGTGTAATTATATTCTCTGTCATTCCCATGAATAAATCAGTCGTACCAAAAACCATCAGACAGCCCCTCGTGAAACCATATATGCTTTATAACATATGCAATGCCAGCTCGCTTGACGGAGTGTCCCACGCTCGCTCAAGAGCCGGTGTCTAGACAACGACGAGCTTGGTCTACAGTGCATCCTCGGCCCGACGGTGATACGACCGCGTGTGCATGTCCAAGATAAGAGTCGGACGACTTTCGCACCCGTGGCCCGTTGCAACGCAGGAGTTTTCAGTCACTGTTGGGGCCAGAGTTTCACGGACTCCGCGATACGCATATATTCCATGTGCATCTTAGGGGTTGAACAACATTAGCCGCATCTTACAGAAATCCGCAGGAAAGATACTCAGCTTGCGGCCGTCTTTTCCCGGTCCGTCACTCCACCGCGCATACGCGCTCGGGGAAGACGAGAAAATGTAACAATCACACATCCTGCCATCTTCTGCAGACTTTGATACCAACCTCCCGTTTACATATTCCAAGACAAAAAGGGTTCAAATAGAGAATGCGGAAATAAGGTTTCTGGCAGGGTCTTGTTGCAAAGTAGTGCGCCTCCTGTCTCACCAGGCGAGGCAGGCTCACCACAAGGCAAGACATCTGGTCTGGAGCCAGGTCGCACGGGGTATCGGCTGCTCGCATCGTCAACAGCGTCACACGGAGACTTTGCCGACTTTCCGTTGCGTTGTGCCACCAAACGAGCGGAGGTGGCGAGATATAGACCTATCAGAGTAGATGTTTTTGTATCGGATAGTTCAGACTCGGTTTTGCTATCTCTCGATATGTGCTAACTCGCCAGACTTGCGTGCAGTGGCCAATATATTCGGAAACGCTTGATGTGGCCGTCATCGATAGTTCACGGCCTATGTCCCCGCTTTCTTTTGCAACCATCGCACCTCGAATGTGCTAGCAAAGAGACCTCGGCGTCTGCTTTCAAGAGAAGTAGCTTTGGGCTTGAGCGAAACTCCGAACTTGGGGCTTTCGCGCTAGAACCACCTAACCTACCTTGGCCTTGAGCTGCATGGCGGTGCATGAAGCATAGTTCAACGGCGGCCCTTTTTTGCTTCACTGAGACACATTAAGGCTGAAAGAGTGTTACTTTCTCTTCTAGTAGCATGGGGAAGAACCGGCGTGGGCGTTGAGCACGTGGGGATCACCCCCGCGGCCCTAAAGAGTGCTGGTGATGGTCAGGCCGGAGGTGAAGCTGCAGACATCCATATAATACTGGCTCCAAGTGCCTTCTCGATGGTATTACCAGATTGGCCCATGTAGAAACCCGAAGACCCTGAACAGGTCATGTACATGTCTCAAAGTGATAGCGTGTTGTGGTTCAAAGTTGGGTAACACTGCATACACATGAAGAGTAGGTGTAAGGCAAATATGCCGGTTATTCAAATCATCAAAACGGATTCCCAATAGATAATTACTGCCCATATGCAACAAAATTGTATTTGTGATACTTGCCAAGCGTCTATGCACGCATAGACACGGTCGCCAACTGCAAGAATATGCACATTCGGTAACATTGCCGCCTCTCTGACAGGATGAGATATTGATTACTACCTATACATAGCGAGGTGGAGTTAGGCTTGGCATCGTTAACTGTAAACAACACCATCTTGTCAATATACAAACTAAATCCAGAGTTTCTCAGCTCCGGAAGCTAATCCTGGGTCTAACCTGGTTCCTCTTGGGGCTTTTAAGAACCTTTTGAGCATGGTTTCTATCCGACAAAAAACATTTTCTCTTGTACCCATTTTACCATAGTTCACATATGAGCCGGACTGGAGCGAGTTTGCAGTCTGCTGGCTGCGAATAGCGGCCTAGAGTATACTCAGACTTTGTGCCACAGAACTTTGAAAGCAACATAGTCGTCGGATACGTTATCAAGATTGGCTCCTGCTTCATTGCCCTGTGGCAACAAACTTCCTCGTGCCATTCGTTGAGAAACTCTCATGCAAGCCCTTGATACACTGGCCGCAGCAGAGCTGCAGCCGACGATTGAGCCCGATCGGTTGCAGTAGCTGGATGATACTCGTTTTCATATTGCAGTATGTATTTTGTTAAGGAGAATGGTACGTTTCCATACCAAAGTCACCTAGGTCTTGGCTTTGAAGTAGGTGGTAGTTGTCTTTTTTGTCGAAACCGGAAACCCCGCTTACATGAAGTATATATTGTCTTGCCCGACCTGACCTTTCTGAGCAGCTGTTGTTACCTGCGATCATGTCACATTCGAAGCGGAAACAACTTGGTTCACTGGCAAACGAGCAGATTCCTCACCTTGAGCCAAGCCTTAGTTGTGTATGACAACCTTCCGGGCTTGCATTGCTACCCTCACCTGACTTGTTTCGTGCCTCGTACGGGGTGACATATCAACTTCCTCGCTTCGATCTTTTCTGTCTATCCTTTGCCTCGCCATTGCCGGCTTCGGAGCGTTGTGCTTGCCTCGAAGGTCCCAGGGTCTTGTATAGTGAGAGACGACAAGTCAGTCAAGCAACAACAAAGGCAGTAACGATGTCCTACCGCAACGAAAATGCTACAAGCCCCCCCTCGACCTCGGCGGTTCGCCCGACAACTGCTCGTCCTACAAACACCACCGATAACGCAGACACCTTTGCATCCTCTCGTCCATCTTCCCGCTCATCAGCATATCATAATCAGCATCATTCCCTAGATAACGACGCAACAAACGTTAGTACGACTCACTCTTTGGCGACCACCTTGCCAGCCAACGATAACTCGCACTCAAAGCATCCCTATCGACTCCCCAAACGCCAGTTCTCGAACTCGCTGTCCGGACCGACAAAGACAGAACAGCAGCAACAGCCCTACGGCGGTGACCACCACCAGCAACGGCCTATAATGTCTAAATACTCCACGCTCCGCGACCACAGCACCGCGGCGCTGGCCGAGTTCGTGGGAACCTTCATGTTCCTCTTCTTCGCCTTCTCAGCCGCGACTGTGGCCAACGCTGCGCTGCCCGAGGAGCTTGATGGCGTCCCCTTCCCCAACATCCCGGTCCTCCTGTACATCTCGTTCGCCTTTGGCATATCCCTTATGGTCAATGTCTTTGCCTTTTACCGTGTGTCGGGAGGCCAGTTCAACCCTGCTGTAAGTTGTGAAAGGCAGTCATCTCTCTCAATGCCGCAAAAAGAAACCCAATCATGACAGACTGTGTAAATCGAAAAACTGACAAGCGACTCTCAAAGGTGTCAATGGCTCTCTGCCTGGTCGGGGCGATCCCGGCGATGCGTGCCGCGTTCTGCGTCGTGGGGCAGCTCGTTGGTGCCATTGCTGCTTCCGGCCTCGTATATGCCCTTTATCCGACTCCCCTGTCTGTTGAGACGACGCTGGGTCCCGAAGTCTCGCAGGCCCAAGGAGTATTCATCGAGATGTTCCTGACGGCCGAGCTGGTCCTTGTCATTCTCTTGTTGGCGGTGGAGAAGCACCGGTTGACATTTATTGCTCCTCTGGGCATCGGCTTCGCCCTCTTCGTTACGCATCTTGCCGGTAGGTGTATCCCCCATGTTGGATGTTGGTCGGGCGCGGAAGCAGATATCTCGCAAACCAGACAATGTGCTGACAGTAGTGGCCAGGCGTCTACTTCACCGGAGCATCCCTCAACCCGGCTCGCTCACTCGGACCAGCCGTGATCAACCGCAGCTTCCCATCTTACCACTGGATATACTGGATCGGGCCCATGCTCGGTTCGCTGCTTGCCACTGGATTTTACAGGCTGCTCGCCTTTTGCGAGTGGAAGAATGTCAACCCTGGTCAGGATTGGGACGGCATGGGCGTGGACAGGACCCGCGCGGGTAGCCCCAGCGGGACCAGCGACCCCTTGACAAGCGCCGTCTGAGAGCCGGGCACTCGAGGTTTGTGTCCTTGGCTGGCATTCTTCTCTGTTACAGCCGCAGACAAACACGCGTGATGGCTGACGATGATATTTGGCCTGCGAATATGTGTCCTGTCTTGTTGTTTTTTTTGGCAACTAGGCTATTTGAGGGCTGTAATACGAGAATGTGCTTTGTAACGGACTGGAAATTTACTGGTACGGATCAAAAGGTATAGTTTGGAGGTTTGGGGGGAAAATTGGATGATTCCTAAAGAGGAAAGTTGCGTCGCTTTGTTTGGGCACAACAAATGTTTGGTTCTAGCTATGCTTCGTTGGAGCTTTTTTATGTCAGCATCTCTTTGGTAATACTCGCTAGAGAAAACGATACTGTTATGCGCCTCGTCGGATCATTCTTTAGGCGTAAGTCTGTGCGAGCCCATGACATTTTGTGTGGTGCGCATGGGACGGCCCAGGATCTCGTAGTTGTATGTACATACATACACTTGTGGGACGCACGCCAGGCCAAGAGGGTGGTCAGACCGAGCAACAAGGAGGTTGGTGATTTACAGTATATGGGCACTAATATAGCACTGAGTACCCGGCAATTAAAGGACGGGCAAAGGGAAGGGCCGTCTGACAAATCACCTAGTCACCCCTAGAAATCCGGGATGGTGCGGTGATGTACACTTGGCGAGGGAATGCCAGCTAATGAGAGTGAGGCGATCTTGAATGAGGGGGGTTTGGTGGCAAGAGCGGGCGGCGGTGGACGAACGACGACGGCATGCCAGTCAACATCAAGAACAAAGCTCGGAGCTGAGGGCTGGTTTTGTTTTGGATGTGTTGATTTGGTAGTTTTGAGGATATATTGGGATCTAACATGTAACAATTCCCTACCGTGGAAGTGGGTGGTATTGGTAAACACAAAAACATGATGGCACCCTACTCTGTGGATGACTTGTTGCCCCGGTGGTTCGTCGGCGGGTTCCGCTTCCACAGAAAACGGACCTCGTGATGCGGTTTTTCGTGGTGGACAGGAGAGCGAGGGTGGGCGCATCACAGTGTGTGTATGCGTGTGCGTATGCGCGTGCGTTTGTTTGTGTTTTGTGGCCATTTTCGGTTTGGCACCGAGTATACTGTATGTACGCGTTGGACAGAAGTAACTATTGCGACGACTTTTGCTGATAAGGATGGAACAAAACCACCGCATGTGCTTGGTTGCTGCATGCAGTAAACAAAACATGGAGAGAGAGAGAGAGCAAGCGGAAACGTATTCGTTCGCAAAAAGAGCCGATTTCCAATGCCATGGATGTATGCCACCACCAGAAAGTCTGACTGCATTTCGTTTCGCGGGACTCGATCGTTGCGTCGCATGTGGACCCTTTCCATCCCTGTGAACCCACGTTTTTTTTTTTTCTTTGCACACCGCATTTTCGTCTTTTTATGATTTTGGGAAAGAGAAGCCCAGGACAGGTGACAGTGCAGCGACTGTTCAAGTGCAAGTGTTCAGTAAAAGTAACCCCGCCAAATTGCCCCCTTTCCCTCTTTCCTCAAATTACAATAGCCTCCAAATTGGGCTGGGCTCCCATTCGTCGGGCCCTCGTCCCAGCGCCGGTCCCAGGGCTGTCAGGGGGTCGGCGGGGGGTTTCCCTATTTGGTGCCTCGTACCCCCATGCTCGCCGCCCAGTGATGATCCAGTGGAGGGCGTCTGCTTCTGCCGCTGCTTGCTTGCTTGCTTACTTGCCGAGCGTGCTTTCCTTTTGGGTGTTCAACATGCATCAATTCAACTCCCATTCAGTCCACTTTTGGCCCAGGTTTTAAAGGTCTATCCCTGTTCATCTCCCTTTCCCCCTTCCTCCTAGGAGAGAGGAGAAGAGAAAAAAAAAACACCAAGAAAACAAAATCAGAAACCATATCTATCTATCGCCCATCTCGTCCTTACCAAACAGTGTTTCACCGCCCGGTCCAGAGTACAGGTCATTCTACTCAGCATTACGAGGTAGTAGGCTGGAGTGCGTGCAGCAGCCCAGCCCAGCTCCGCTTGGGTTTTTGGTGGATTCGGACCACCCCCCGACATCGTTGATCGTCGACATCAGCCAGTTTGCTTGACTTGCAGCACGCACCAAAACCCGCACCGGCGCCAGCATCAGCCAGTCAGCGCCCCTCTCTGATAACCCAAACGACGACTCTCTGATCAGTCTGTTCCCTTTTGCTTTGCATGCTGCTACTACTACTGCTACTGCTACTGTGCATACCTGCGCCC
>JARHUK010002674.1:0-20957 GCA_031001725.1 Pseudopyricularia javanii | reverse complement strand
AACTGTTGCAAGCAATGGCTACTTCTTGAAGAATATCTTGGGAACGCACCACGTTTTTGAACCGGCATTAATGTTGCCAAGGGGGTCGGGTTTGCGAAAAGCACCTATGGGACATGATCGCGAAGAGAGCCCAGGATTGTACGGGCGGGCGTTTGGAAGAAGTACGAAGCGAGATGACGAACGATATCGACACACAAGTCCCATTTTCTGCCACGAGCTTTTTTGATGTCCACCAAAACCAATCCATTCGGCCCAGCCTCAACTAGGACGAGTCTAGTTCTAATCTAGATGATCCAGCTATCCCCGCGCCAAGCATACTTAGCATATTGATATAAAGAGACAGAAAAGCTTCATGCTTCGTCCGTTCATTGACTCCGTTTCTCCGCTGTCCTATCATAGCCATGAAAATCTCGAATAAAAACAAAGTGGGAGAAAGGCTGTCTGTCTGGTCCATTGCTCCCCAGTCTCCCCCCGCCCCGAACTCCATTGCTCAAGGCAAAAACCAAAATAAATCAAAATAAAAGCCCATTGCCCCCGAATTCATATTAGTCCGTGCCTCGGCTCGCGGCATCGAAATCTGCTTACTGCCCGGTAATTATGCCAGACATGAGATCCTCGTCCTCGACGTTTGCCTCGAAGCCGGCGTCGCGGTTTTCCTTCTCGCGCTTCTGGTCCTTGACCACCTGCTTGATGTACTCCCTGCTCGTGGCCAGGCGCTCCTTGGTCGCGCCGAAGACCACGCCGAGCTCCTGTATGCGAGTGACCGACTCGGCTATCTGCCGCGCCACCTCTTGCTCCGTCGTGTCGGCAAGGTTTGGCAAAAAGGTCAGGCAGGCCGGCGTGGCGGGGCTGTCGGGTGTGGCAGCCCTGGGCGGCTCGATGGCTGCCCGGAGCATGCCCGAGGCCACCATGGTCTCGATCAGCTGCGTGAGCTCCCCCTCGCTGCCAACCGGGGCGCCCGTGACGGCACTCTTGGTCTTGGCGTCGATCTCGGCCAGCGACAGCTTGGAGTAGACGTCGCGTAGGCGCACAATCTGCCACTTCTGGTGCGACTCGAGAACCTCGGCGACCAGGCCCTCGTTGCCGTCCTCAGCGAACTGCTGGGCCGCGGTCTCGACAGCAAGGCGGAGCGCGTCCGCATCGGCCGACTCGAATCGCTTAGCCACGGCCGCGTAGGGGCGGGCCATGATCCCAAACGTCCTGGCCGCCGCCTGGCTGACGAACCGCGGGAACCCCAAGGGCCCCGTGATGCGGCCCTGCGCCAGCAGGCTCACAAGAACCCACTTCTTGAAGGACTCGAGCATGACCTTGCTGACGCCGCCGTCGCGGGACGGGTGCGACGCCGCGCGGGCAAAGGCCGCCTGCGCCGCTGGCCAGTCCCGCACCGCGCAGAACGACAGGCCGACGAGCCAGTCGTACTCGAGCACCTGCAGGGCGGTGAGCCTCGTGGTGAAGCCCGTGTCTGGGGACATGTAGGACGACGGCGGAAGGCGGACGTCGCATGGGTAGAAGGCCTTTGGGTCGGGCGGGTTTATCATCCCCGGGTAGTGCACAATGCTTTTGGAAGCGACCCGGAGCACGGGCTCGATGACGTTGCTGTGGTATGCCAGCTTCAACAAGAGGATGTGATGCGACGTGAGTAGGGATCCGGTGGGGTCTAGGCGAAGCAGAGCGTCTGCAAGGATGGGCACAGCAATGGATGGCTAGAGCGGGAAAAGGATACGGCGGGTCAGCTCTGACTGGTAGTTCAGGTTCGAGGATTCAGACGAGCTGGACAAGCTGGACATACCGGAATGACATTGCGGCGGCCTGTGGCGGAGAAGAGATCGGAGAAAGAGATGCCGACGTATCGAATTTGGCGGGCATCGAACCGACGGAAGAAGAGGATCACACGCTGGGCGAAATCTTGGTCATATTCGGTACTCTTGTTCCCTTGTGGCAGCAGCGCGGTAAGCAGTAAGAGGTATGATATTGAGTTGACCGCCGGGTTAAGCAGCTATATGTGTAGGCAAGCAAGAACGGTCAGCCACGAAGATAGCAAAACAGAGAGCCACCGTGACTGCACGCAGCTCCGCTGGACATACATCTAATAATTTGAACGCATTGTCTCCGACCAAGGTGCTCTGCTCTTTAAAGAGCACGTTGATATTGGAAATGTGCGCCTTGACGGCCTTGTTGTAGCCCTCGTTGTCCTTCAGCGCCTCTTCGTTAGGGAACGCCAGGAGGACCGAAGCGCAGTGGTCCATGGTCGAGCACCCCTCGCGGGCTGGACCTTGCTCGAGGAAGCCTTGAGTGATTGGATTGTGAGGGCGAGCTGAAGCTTTCGTTGGTTGTGTTTGATGCGGCGGCTTGTATGATTCGGACAAGCTGAGGCTTGCAAGCGGGGGATCTGGGTTCTTGAGGAGTATCGTTCGTTCTAGCTGTTTCGCTGCAGCTGATGCGATATTGAGCAACTCGACAGGCCGTCAAGGGCGTTATTAGTTGGTTAGAGGACGAAGGCGGCACAGTTCCGAATGTCGTGTCGTTGGATGAAGCTCGATGAGCTCCCCACCATCACAGCCCCGCCGCGGCAAACAAAGTGGACTGGGTTTGCACTGTACGCCAAACGCGCTGCAAGTGGGGCTTTGCAATAAGAGGAGTCGTCACGAAGTCTCGACGATCAAAGAGATCAAAGTCCGAAATAACCATCCACGGAGAGCTCAGAAGTCGCGCATATAGCTTGGCAGCTTCCTCTTTGGAATTGCTACGGCTGGACAGGCCACTTATTATCAAGCCATCTTTTAATGAAAGAATTCTTTCATTTTGGTGCAGACTATCTAAGCGGGACGAAATAACCGTCATCCCTCGAACTTGACTACGAAAGAGAGTCACTCTATAAAGTACAGACGGATGCCACCTTTCGGCCCCAAGAAGAGAATATGTAGTAGAAAAGGAAAATGAAAATCATCATAAGGGAGATTCAAGGCACACCATTCGAGCTCCAACTCTCCAGCACGTCTTGATAGCCTCTCTTCCTTAGCCAATATCGAGGCATCCTCGTCGGGTAACGACTAGGTAGCAAATGCTGGCGAGGTGCAATCCAATACTCGATGTGTATCAAGGAAAGTATTGCCGAGAAGAAAGAAAAACGAGGAATTGTGATGCGCCAGTTGGTTGCCGTGAGCATAACGCTCCCAACTCCGGTAGGAAAAAAAAAGAAGAAAGAAAAGAAAAGATAGGACCCTGAGCATCGAGTTCGAGCCAGCCCGAAGGCAAAGGCAACTATCATCGAGATTGCAAGAGTCAATATGTCCCCGGAAATGGGTTCCCTCCACATGCACCAGTTTTCATTATCGTCGAGTCTGCTCACAAAAGGTCAGCAACCTGGGCGAAACAAAGCAGCCTTTCAACAAGCAGGTAGGTAGTACTTACATCGAAGCAGATCGCGACAATATGGGCTGCTGTATTGGAAGCTCACTGCCTCCATCACAGCCTCCCTCTCAACCGTGGTTTTTTTTGGGTTTTTCTTATGATTTTCTTGTTCAGTAAGGACGCTCTGAGTAGAACCAAGGAGCATGTGCATCAAATGAGCTTTGCGCCCTGGTTCTGCTCGTCGCCGTCACCAGACGAGTCAAGGCCGTCATCGGGCTCAAGCTTCTCATAGACGTTGGCAGTTGCGAACTTGGCATTTCTCGAGCGCGTAGTGTTGGCTCGAATCTCGGACTGATTGACCGAGGCTCCAGGGATCTGGTTGCCGGCAGGGACCGGACTTCCAACAGCACCCCAAAGGGCCGGGCGGTCAGCTGCACGTCGGATGGGCAGTCCGCGAGCTCCAGATAGATAAGGCTCGGGCTGAGGGCCTTGAAAAAGTTAGTCTTCTTTGCGTGCGGTGAGGGACAGCTGAGGCAATGGTACTTGTTAGACTAGGACATATGGATCTGGGAGACTTACTGGCAGGAGTAGCGAGGGCAGGAGCAGTCAAAGCAGGAGCCGTCATAGCGGGAAGTACTTCATCACGACCGGAGACTGAGGCCCTGCGCTGGCCATTAACGGCTTGGAACTCGTCAAACTCGGCGAGTGTAAAGGCCCTTTTGGTACGAGAGCCAGATGGAGGAGGTGTGGGCGGCGAGTTGACCTTGGGGCGGGAGGTCATCATACCCAAAGCAGCCTCAATATGGTTGCGATATCCCTCTCCAGGTCCCGTGGCGAACGTGACATCTCTAGCACTCAGGGAACGGCTGCCGATTACCAAGGGCTTCTTGTCAGCATTGGAGGCGTCGTTGGCCTCGAGCTGGCGCTGCATCTCGCTATGATGCTTGCGCCACCAGGCAGGGAGACCATGGAAAAGTCCGAGAGAGACCTGTGTCTCGCGATCAAAGGGCATCTCGTGCTTGTACTTGCAGCCCTGCTGGGTGAAGGCACAGACACCCTCATGCACCCACTTGTCGCAATAGATCTTGACACGCTTCGGGGTCGCCGGAGTCGCCGGGGCTCCCAAAGGCATGAAGTGACGAGGCTGCATGGCCAAGATGTGGTCAATTTGATACTATACACCGGGGTTTTTTTCTGGAGTTAGCTTGGATTCTTTGGTTGAGCGCAACACTGCTTCTCTGGGGAGAGTCTCTGGTCACGGCTCGTGTAATGTTTCATGAAAAAGGGCGCCCAGGAGGGCAGCAAAAGAATGGATTCAAAGCAACAAAAAGTGAGAAAAGAAGCAAACAAGGGTTTTGTACCTGAACAACGTCCGGGTCCCTCGGAAGAGAGGAGGTAATGAAGGGCAAGGGATCGCGACGAGGCTGTCGAGACTAGGAGAAGCTTAGCAAAGGACAAGCCGGAAAATGGCGTGCGGGTGTGCCGTTTTGGCTGCCACCGTTGCAATCCCGATGCAAAGGGTCGATACAGCGATGACTCTGTAGCAAAAACATGACGCAGGACTTTGACAACAGTAGGAAAACATGCGAACAGAAAGAACTCACCTTGGGCATGTCATCAGGCATCCTCGCAATCTCGACCGGATCATGAGCCTTCAGCTCTGGAAGGACTTTCATTCCAACGCGGCTGGTCTCATACGGGGGAATATCGGCAATGGGAGGCAGACGATCGGCCGGGATGAGACGCGTGTAGCGTCCGTTGCCACGGTCAATGCAGTAGGCGAAGTACTTGTCCAGCTCGGGATTGCGGAGATGGGGCCTGCCGATGAGGCCTGGAGGAGGAGGCAAAGCGGGAGACGAAGGACGAGGTGGCTGCGCCGTAGCGGTGAGGGGTACGCCTGAGGATGACATGGTCTTGATGGACGATGTGTCACGGACGGGGTGGTGATGATTATGATGATTATGATGATGGAAGCTGCGATGGCTCACGATACTAGGGCTGTGATCTTGATGAAAAGAGGATTTGTGCTGATTGTTGTTCTTGTGGGCGGAGGATGGCTCGAGAGTAGGGTTTGGGGCTCTTGAATTCAAATGCCAACGAGCACAAGGAGAAGAAGGGTTGGCTTCTTTGTCATTTGTGGACGATTTGAACGAGTGCCCGTGGCTCAGCTCGACCGGGGCGGCTGGAGCAAGAGTTGGGTTCAAGGAGCGATTGTGGTTGTGGTTGTGGTTTTGGTTGTGGTGGTAGGGGGAGGAAGTGGGAGCGGGAGTCGAAGAGAGTTTGGGACGAGGAGAGATCCAGTGGTAGTTGTTTTGGGGCTGGATCTGGTCCTGATTATGGCTCTGACTCTGACTCTGACTCTGGGCCTTTCTCTGGCTCAGAGACTGCACTGTGGAAAGTCTCTGTAGACCAAACGAGGAAGGCACTACGGGGGAACTGACAGCTGTCAAGCCCAAGCCACCACCATCGAGGTCAGTGTTTGCGGCCGGTAGAGGACTGCTCCTGGGGGACATCTCTGAGTGGTCGAGGTAAGGTGATGGAGCGTTGTCAGCTTTCTTTTCTGCTTCTTTCTCTGTCTCTCTCTCTCTCTATCTCTTTCTCTTTCTCTCTTTCTCTCTCCTTGAGGGTGGTCAGGGGGTTTGGAAAAGGGGGCAGTGACTCAATGCTTCTATACTGGTGCAATGCAGCTGGAAAACAAAACAACGGCAGTGCTTGAATGTGCTTACCCCCTACAAATTGATTGCCAGCTGGAGATACTTGTCTCGGGCCATGGTTGACCACTCCATTCCTCCCAACATTAGAGGAAGTCTGAGTATCACCACCCCCTGAGCCACTCTGGGATTGGGGCTCATGGATGGAATTATTGGCAGAGGGCAAAGGGACCAGCGGAGACATCAAGCCTTCATCTCCAGCACTACATCCCACCCCTCCTCCTACCAAAGAAGAAGAAGCAAAGTGCGATGCAGGACTTGCTCGGCTGCTGCTGCCGCTGTTCCCAGCATCCGGCCACCACATGCTAAGACCAGAGTCCATGTACCGCGGTTGATGATGATGTTCGGCGGCAGCCTTCTCCTCCAAGTCGGGGAGCCCACCAGGCGTATCCGGTGCTCTGCTGGTCAGGGGATCATCCAGGTTGTGGTCTCGAACGTCTCGTTGCCAACAGTTCCCATGTCCCTCCATGATGATGATGGGCACAGTATCAGAATACAGGCTTATGATATCGGCCGTTGCACTCGGCGTCTTGCCGGATACAGAATGAGCTATGTCGAGATATCGAGAAGGGAGTGGTGGTCTGGGTGAGACGTGTCTCGATGCTCCTTCGCTTGAGATGAAGGAATCTCTCGATGAGCAGGATGAAGGGGGTTTGACAAAAGTCTTGTTAGCAGTTGAATGTGGCAGAGTGCCGAAAGAATAGACCCCGACAGGTTCAGGGACGACTGAGGGATCTCTGAGCCGGGATTTCGTTCGAGTAAAGTCCATGATTCGGGGCGGCAAACAGAGCCACTGGGAGAGCCAACGAGGAGGCCAAAAGTCAAAAAGAGTGTTGTCGGTATATCCTGGATGCTGGGTGGGCGGAGCGGACGGCAGTCGGCGTCCACCAAACGGGTGCCAGACTGTCGGTCTGACCAGGCGCGTTGATTTATACTAGCCGGCGTGCGGGAACCCTTTCGAGAAGCGCAAAACTGCGGAGGGCTGCAGCAACCCCGTTGAGTGAAAAAAGCGAACAGAAAAAAGGCGAACAGCAAATGTGAGGCGTGTAAGAAGGCTTCAAGATGTCAGTCAGATACTCTTAAGCCTGTAAGTGTATAGGTACACACAAGACAAAAAAAAAAGACAGGAGCCGCCAACAATATAAGTAAGGTAGGTACGGTAGGTATGGATGGGAGGGCCATACGCTCTATGGCATAGTTCAAAGACCTTTGAACGATACTCATAAGTAGTAGATAGTCGGACGGTCAAGCTTGATTTCCCCCCCTTGCACTCAAACCGGGGGTCGGAGCAAACAGAGGCCTGGGCAATATGGATGTCGTCGCCTGCGTCGCCCGCGTCAGGGTGGGCGGCCGCTTGCATGCCATCCCCAGGAGCTAGTTTGTGTCTCCCCACGTGATGGGAGTATACAAGAGACGGGCCATTTCGCTTGCCCTGTTTTGAGTACTGCTCAATTTCTTTCTCTGTTTTATCTTTGGTTTGCTTGGGTGACGTCCTCTTTGCCCAATGCCAATGAAAACAACTTGGGGGGCGTGCAACATCAAACCCTGCGGTGTCGTGGAACAACAACAAAACAGCATCACTCGACATTATAGACAGGGCGAGACAGACGCACACACGTCGACAAAGGGGGAGGAGATGGGTGGCTGTGTGTTAAGTAAGTCATTGATGCAAAGAACAAGCACGCACAGGGTGAGGCCATCCGCCGGACCACCCCCCATGCTTGCGGGAGAGTAAAGGAGGTGACGGGGCAAACAAACAGATATACGACATCCGGATATCTTGGCTAGGGTTGTTGTTTTTTTTATCTCCGCCTTTCGCCATCGTGCAGATGTCTGGGCCTATCTGTATGCACAGGCAGGGGTCGATCCCCGTGGCATGCTACCGTGTAAGTGCAACTTACCATGCCCCATTTCACCGGATATGACCGAATCAAACATGGCCTCCCAGGTTGCCTGATTTGGTTTGCAGGCCTATTTTGGGGGTGTGGTGTAGTAGTATGTCGATGCATCGTATGGGAAACCCAATCCCTAAACAAGGCTTGCCGCCAGCTGTTTATTACCGGTCGGCCGGTGGAAAGGCAGCATTCGGCGATAAATAGTTGATTGACAACCGACAAAGCCGCAATTCGGTTATTCGGAAAGCCGCCACAATCCCGTGAGATAAGATGGAAACCAGTCCGATCATTTACATGAACGAAGTTCCGGCTTTTTTTTTTCTTCTTTTTTTCCCCGCTTATTCTGTAGATGAATGGTGTATTTCGTTTCTTTAAACCCCCATAAACAAAGTGCAATCTGGAGCTGCTCTCATCCAAATCCGAATCCTTTGCCAGCACTAGAATGATATTTCATTTCTCGGTGTATATATTTTTGTTCCCTACAAAAAGATGGCAAGGCCACTACCTTCTCAAGCAACTATGACGTCTGCCCATCGCAAACTCTCCCCCAGGTACAGCCCAGTCCGGGGCAAGGGAATCGGTGCGGGGGAAGTCAAGTCAGGTCTGGGCGCGATTCCTCGGCCTCTTGGGAACGCCCACCGAAGCTTGTCCTGATAACAAGAAGCGTTGCGTGGCAAGGGATCTGAAACTCTTTTTTTTATTTTCCGGCATGGACACACGCTGCTGATAACCGAGGAGCACTCTGACAGGTGTGGACGAAAGGGTCCTGTCAGGCCGAGCAAGCAACCAAACGACCAGTCAGGAACAGGAACAGGAACAGGACCGGGCCCCCTTTCTCCTGTTGCTTCTCCGCACTCGCTGGCTGCCACCCTGTGCCGAATGAAGCCCCTTCCATGTCGCTTTCGGTTGGCCTTCAACCTAGCGGCCAAAAGGAAGCGCCTTGCGGCTGAGGTACAAAGCTGGCTGCCTCCCCCAGCTATATATACTCCCAGATGCCGGCAGACACAACGACCACTCTGCACAGCCCTGTGCCGCTTTAACAACGTAATATCGACTTCAAACGAGGCGCATTACACTAGCGCTGCCACCACAACATCTAACATGTCCGCCCATCCACAGGACGAGGTGCACGCCCACTCCCTGTCCGACCCAGACTCTTTCTGGGGCCGCCAGGCCGAGCAGCTGCACTGGCACAAGAAGCCCTCTGCGGTGCTCACCAAAGGGACCAAGCGCGTCTCCAAAACCCCAGCCGGCTCAAGTGCCGAGCTGTCGCACCCACACTGGGAGTGGTTTCCTGGCGGTGAGATATCAACGTGCTACAACTGCCTAGATCGACACGTCGAAAGGGGCAACGGTAACGCCCCTGCAATCCTCTACGACAGCCCCGTGACGGGAACCAAGCAGCGGATCAGCTACAAGGAACTGCTGGATGAGGTGGCTCTGTTCGCCGCCGTGCTGCGGCAGGAGGGCATCAAGAAGGGAGACACCGTCCTGGTCTACATGCCCATGATACCCGCCGCTCTGATCGGCATACTGGCTATCAACCGCCTCGGCGCCATCCACGCCGTCGTCTTTGGCGGCTTCGCCTCCGGCGCGCTGGCGCAGCGGCTCGAGGCGTCGCGCCCCGTCGCCATACTGACGGCCTCGTGTGGAATCGAGGGGGGCAAGGCCCCGATAGGGTACCGCGACCTGGTCAGAGACGCCGTGGCCGGTTCCAAGTGGAAGCCCCCAAAGACCCTTGTGTGGCAGCGGGAGCAGCTGCGGTGGGAGCCGGTGGTCCGAGGCGACAGCGAACGCATCTGGAACAAACTCGTCTCTTCGGCCAAGGCCAGGAAACTGGCCCCCGTCGAGTGCGTTCCCGTCGCCAGCACAGACCCCGTTTATATCATCTACACCAGCGGGACCACAGGTCTCCCAAAGGGCGTTGTGAGGGAAGTGGGAGGCCATGCAGTCGGACTAAACTTCTCCATCAACTACAAGTTTGGCGTTCATGGCCCTGGAGACGTCGTAAGTCTGAACCTGCACCGACTTTTGTCCAATGCTTCACCACATGACAGCATCGAAAAAAAAACAAAATTCAATTGACCAGATTGTGTTGCACCTGAAACAGATGGCCTGCTTCAGCGACATTGGCTGGGTCGTCTCCCACTCGTACACCCTTTACGGCCCGCTCCTCACCGGCGCCGCAACGGTTCTCTACGAAGGAAAGCCCGTCGGGACTCCGGACGCGGGGGCCTTCTGGCGCATCGTCTCCGAGTACAAGGTCAACAGTCTTTTCACGGCACCGACCGCGCTCAGGGCCATCCGCAAGGCCGATCCCGAGAACAAGTTCCTCACATACTACGGGCGAAGAGGCGGGCTGAAGAGCCTCCGGGCCCTCTATCTGGCCGGCGAGCGGTCCGAGCCCGCGATCGTGGCCGTCTACCAGGAACTGCTCAAGCAGTACGCCGCGCCAGGCGCCCCCGTCATAGACAACTGGTGGTCGACCGAGTCGGGCTCGCCCATCTCGGGCATCGCTCTCGTGCCGCAGCGTGGCCAGGACACTCGGGTGTGCGTCAAGACCCAGCAGGCTCGGCCGCTCGATTCCAAGCCTGGCAGCGCAGGCAAGCCCATGCCCGGCTTCGACGTTAGGGTGGTCGACGACGAAGGACAAGAGGTGCCGAGGGGAAAGATGGGCAACATCGTCATGAAGGCGCCTCTCGGGCCGACGGCGTTCCGCACGCTATGGGAGGACGAGGAAAGGTTCTTCAACGGCTACCTCAAGCGGTTTGGCGGCCTCTGGGTCGACACGGGCGATGCTGGCATTGTTGATGAGGATGGCTATGTTCACATCATGAGCCGTACAGGTATGTGTGATGATTCGCGTAGATGCTTTTTTTTCGCAATTCCAGATGTTTTGACTGACATCCTCAACAAACACAGATGATATCATCAACGTTGCAGCCCACCGTCTATCCACTGGTGAGTGAAAGATCACTCTCCTCCGAGATCCAATCTGAGAGGGGGCTGAGATACGTCATATGCTTTATCCCACTAACCAATTTCCCTCGCGTTCCAAGGCACTCTGGAGGAAGCAATCACCAGCCACCCGCTCATCACCGAGGTCTGCGTCGTCGGCGTCCCCGACGCGCTCAAGGGTCAGATGCCCTTCGCGCTGGTGACGACGGCACCGAGCGGCGACGGCACGACGGACGAGCAGCTCCTTGCTGAGATCCAGCAGCTCATCCGCAAGCAGGTCGGCGCCATCGCGGCGCTCGGCGGCATCATCCGCGGCCAGGGCATGATACCCAAGACAAGGTCGGGCAAGACGCTGCGCCGCGTCGTGAGGGCGCTCTTTGAGAACGCCAGCGTGGGCGAGGCGGACAAGGAGGTCACGGTGCCGTCCACGGTTGAGGACGCGGCCGTCGTCGAGGTTGCGAGGGCCAGGATCAAGGATTACTTTGAGAGGAAGGCGAAGGAGGATGGGAGTCGTGGTCAGAAGGCTAAGCTATGAATGGCATGTTGGAGTGGGTTTTTGTTTTAAAGGGTACCGAACGATGCAGAGTTGTCCTGGCTGTTGCTGTTGTGCACAACACCTCTCAAGAACTGGAGCTGTTTCCCCAGGCCACAAGGTACTTACTTGGCCACATGCTCTCACTTTAACTCAACGCTTGCCTTGGGTAAGGGCTTACGCCTTTCTCTGGCAAGCTGGTCTATAATTCTCGAACAAAGCCAATCATATCAATTTCATCACGGGCGGTTCCAAATGCATGGATAGACATGTTGACCACCGGTTCTACAAACTTTCTCGCCATCTGGCAGCTCCCACACCTCCTTAGACACAAAATACGCGTAAGGTGAGAGAGGGAGGGGGTGGGTAAGCCTCAGACCAGGATTTCTAGACCTGATAGATGGCCTGATCAGCCTGAATATATGACCGTTTTGAATCCATCAGGCGTCAATCGAGGTCAGCCACGCAGAGAAGAAAGAATCACAGCGCGACCCAGGAAGCTTGGCCAACCCACCACCTCGGTCAAAAGTGCGTCAAGTTTATGAGATTGATGGCACCAGGTCTCGTATTCGAGGGCACACTGCGTAACACATTGTACAAGGCGAGCGGGAAGCAAGGGTGGGTTGAGGATGCCCTGGGCAGCCTGCCGGGAGCCGCGCATGGAAGCTACTCCAGAAAAGACGGAAGATATGTGTCGTTTGCAACAAGAAGAGACCGGGGGCGGGTGAGTGCGGCGGCGAGGCTCATGAGGAGAAAATGAAGCGACTCATATGCGACGGATTCCAAGGGAGAGAGGTAAGGGGGGTGTGCCCATATCCAGGGGTTGCGCCAACATCTCTCGGGTCGTCTCGATACAAGGCCGGGATTCCTTCGATGGCCGTGACCGACCTTGTCCACCTAGTTATCGATGACGGATACAACCTCCAAGACCTTTGCACGACATTAAAGAGTCCGGTTTTGCGTGTGTGTGCATTTCACAAGGGCCCGCGCCCCCTTCAACTAACTAAATCCACGCCAGCTCCCTTTAAAGCAGGGTGCGTACCTAAGAAAAACCAACAAGCAGGAAAAGAGTATTTGGAGAAGCACGCTGGCAAAAATGAATTCTATGCAAGTCATCGTTGCCCAGCGTCAAACACGCTTCCTTCCCTATGCGCCCTTAATCCTAGACATGCAGACCCTGACATCCATGCTACATAAAGAGAGGAGGCACTCGTTATCTGTGCAACCTGTCCTACCGCTGGTGAAAACTCCAACCCAAAAACCAAAGAAGAATCCAAGCATATGGAATGAGCGCCACGGCGTACGAGTGAATAACATGACAATGATGCATCCAAAGACCTCGCAAATATGTCAACATGGCCCCGCACCATCGCCGTTCAGGTGCGACCAGGTTTTCTGACTTTTCGGAGCCCGAAAAGGCACCCAACGTACCGTAACTATGTGTGACCAAAAACAATAACACGCCCCGTGCATCTCTTGTTCATGTTGTCAGCAAAAGCTTACGAGAGGAACAGGGTGATAATGGCACCCTCCTCTTTCATATCAGCCCCCCGAACCCGGCTGGCCAGGCTCTTTGAGGGTTCCACGTGAAGTGGACTGTGAGGTCGCCTTGGAGTTGGATAACAGATCATAGACGCTCTTCTGACTTTCATTGGCCATCTTGAGAACCACAAAGCGTGCCTCGGCGAGCCGTCGCCCTGCCTTGAGACTCTCCAGTACCCTGATGCGTTGGTCAGTTCTGTTAGCTTGAGGCGGTCGAGCATTACGTTCGTATAAAAGACAAGCAAGATCTGTAATAGTGATACAGCCGCCAAGTGGCCGGGCAAGGCAAAACGAGGCAGGTGACAAAGGGGGAGAAAGAAAGGGGGTCGCCTACCATTCCACACCGACATACTTGACACCGCAGCCGCCGAGCCTCCGTATCTCCCTCTCGAGTTTCCCGGCGGCCAGTCCCCCGCCCGCTCCGGAACCCCCTCTGCTCGTGACCAAGGGGGCGGCGGAAGGGCGGCCAAGTATGACGTGCGTGACCTGGCGGCGGCCCAGGTGTATGGCCATGCGCGCGCCGTTTTCCGCCAGCACGTACTTCAGCTTGTGGTCTGAGATGAGGGGACTCGAGCCGTTTACGTACACGACCAGGCCGGCAAATATACCAGGCCTTGGCCTCCCCTCTTTTTCTTCGGCAGTTTCGAGTTGTGGCGGTTCAACGTCAGGGGTTGTAGACGTAGGTATTGATAATGATGAAATCGGGTATCCTGTCGATGACAATGACGATGACGATGAAGATGACACTGCCGCCGACCTAGCCGCCACTTTCCCACCGTCCCTCATTGCCCCGGGCCGCCTGAGCATGTCCACAACGCTGCAGGCCGCACGGGCGCGGTCCTCCCGGGTCACGACAGCGCCCAGCGTCTCACCAAAGTCCCTGCTGCCCCTCCCGACGGCGTCCGACACGCGCTCGCCGCCGCCGCCGCGGTAGCCCGCGCCCAGCTGGACGCCCAGCTTGGCGGCGCGGCTCTCCCTCCATCCCAGGGGGCCCGACGTCTCGGAGCGCTGGTGGCCGAGTGACACGGCGTTCCACGGGTCGAAGCGCCGCCCGAACACGGGCTCGGCGGCCCTGGTGGGGTTGTGGGGGCGTGCAGACGTTGGCTTTGCCGCTGTTGCTGCTGCTACTGCTGCTGCTGAAGATGACGATGATGACGACAAAGATGACGATGCTGACACGGGTGGCGGACACGGCTGTCTGGGTGCCTCGCTCGCCCCGGACGATGGTGGGGGGAGTGACATATCTGTGCTGCGCGTGACTTTTGTCGGTGGTCCGGGAGGTTAGCTATGACTGCCTGAGATTTGAGAGAGAGTCCAGAGATCATCCGATAACGATCGATTAGCTCTGCCGTATTTTGTTGCTTTGCTGTGTTTTGTTTTGTCGCAAGGGGGGAGTGGAGCGTTCGTGGGAGTTGGATTCCAGCACGTTTGTTGTTTACAGCGGTGAACAGTGATATCCAGCGCCCCACTGAGCGGGACAGTGAATAATTACAGTGGTCATTTAGCGTCTTTGGGGAACTCGGCGTTCTCATGGAGACTAGATCTAGTGCTATGAACCGTCCAATGTCTCACCAAGTCTTACTACGATACAATGACTACCTTTCGTTGAACATCAAGAGGCATCAAAACACATGAAGAACCCGAGTACGGGACAATCAATGCGCAGGCCACAATCATTCACCGCAGTCCAGTTGCGGCGCTGTGGTTTCGATATTGGGACGTGGTCAACATCCGTGGCCACTTCATCGCATTCCACGGTTTCGAGAGCTAGCCCCAGCCACCAACCGATCGCATTACAGTAGTCCATTTGGGGATCGGATCCTGTTTGGAGACCTTCCCACTCTTTGCCAGGATAATTGCGCCGGGGCTACATATCTGCATGCGCGATGCGGTGCGCATCTGGCGCAAGGCGAGGCCATGCACGCGGCATATCACCCGCCAGGACGAAGCCATATATGCCAGCCGAGCCCAGCCCAGCCCAGCCCGGGTTGACGTGACGCGTTGCATCTGCAAATTGACGGATTGGGGGTCGTAAGCAAGGTACGCTTTCTGGCCTAACTGCATGCACGCACTGCTTGCATACACCGCTTGCATGTTCCCGTGGTGTGGTTCGCAGATTGCTTGCTTACACCTCCATACTGCCGGGATGGAGCACCCTCTTTCCTACGCAGTGATATAACTACTAAGTAAGGTACATACGTACCACGGATCTTGCATGGGCCCGGCGAAGGACAGGATGGACGAAGCTTCGTTCATCCCAGGGCCGACCTCCCAGTCGTCTGACACTCAGTCCTTTTTTGCGTTTACAACTCAAAATCAAAGTCCACCATGGCCAGGTACCGAGGCCCGTTTTTCCAAACCCGAGACCATGATTTGACTTTGTCTGATATTCTTGTTGCACCCGTCAGTTCTTTTTTGCCTCGTCGTCTGTTGTTTTCTTTCTCTTTCCATGCTACATACTAGTACACCTACAAGTAGAAGTACTTTGTACTTGCACGCACTCACTTACTCGTCTAGTCGGACATCCAATACCTGTGCTGTACATAGTAGAACTATACATCAGCACAGCCCACCCTCAGACGACGGAAACAGCCCGAGCCTCAGTTTACTTTGACATGACACCGCTAACTCTGAACTTCAACCGAGTGCCGTCTCAACTTGCCTGCATATGCGTTGCCTACGTGAGATGGCGCCGGTCAAAGGGTCAAGTGCACGCACAAAGAAAGTATGCATACAGTATGTAATTCTTGCCCTTCTCCAAATCGGGGATCCCAAGGAATAGCAGCGGCAATATCCCTTGACCAAAAAAAAACTCTACCATAATCGTCCTCCTCGACGAGCATCTTCCCAGGAACAACTGAGCATCGCGCCCCCCACCATGTACGCTACTACTATGTAGTAGCTTTGCTGGCATACCACTTTTTTTTAGTTTACCACATATAGGTACCTTTTGAGGCCGGAAGAAGCCAGGTCGTGTAAGTGCTTTCCACAAGGGGCCATCCCGGAAACTTTGTTTCTTTTTGCTTCGTGGGAATGCAAAAAGGATCATGTTGGACCGCATGCTTACAGGGCAAGCAAGCAAGGAGGGCCCCCGAGATGCCAAAATAACGCAATCACTCTGCTCTGCATGCGTTGCCGCACCTCCCACGTCCAAAGCTTGCTGGTCATATCAATTATAGGCTCAGGGGTAGACAGAATCCAGTACCGTGGCACACAGCTTTGTCATTATTGCCAAAGCCCACCGTCAAGGGGGTGTATGTAACACCCAGTGGGAGAAGCCTTGCTGACTAGATACTCGGAAAAGTCAATGCGGGCCACGAGACCTCGGGGAAAGAGTAGAATCTCATCGGAGCATATGGGAGGCTCACGCCCATGCCTACATAAACATTCTGAACTCTTCTGAGATGGAGGGGGTCTGTCGGGGTCATAGCACTACGAAGTTGAGTTGCCTGCCCGTTCCGATGGCCAACAGGGAACAGCCCCGTGGAAAGGCAACGCCCCTTCTTTGCTATGGGCTACCGGGTCGAGCTGGGCGTCCCGTGGGACATGACTCTGCATATCTACGTGCGCAGCTCCCCAAGGTCTCACAGATGGTTGCCCCCGCTACATGCTCATTAGCTTTACGAGGAGAATTTGGGAGGTTTTCAGAGTCGTTCCGTCGCACAGATAACAAATACGCTCGGATAGAGAGGGCATCAGCAGGAAATATGGATGAGGAAGATATGATGAGTAAGTTGAATCTTGCAGCACCTTTGTAGGCTGTGCTTTACGTCTGATATCTCGAAGTGTGCATAGACATTTCTGCCAGGGACGGCGTCACAGAGTCAAGATGACTACCTGCGTCGTGAGCTAACTTGGAACCGCCCGTCCTAACTTTTCACATCTCCGCTGCAGCTGCTGGGCCGACGCATGGAGACCTAAATACCTGGCATCCGGCTTCTGCATCAAGACAGGTTAGGTTAGGTTAGGGGTGGATTGTGGCTAGTAGTGACGAGGATATATCGGCGGTCTCTACTTTGCTTGTAAATATCTGTATCGTAGCTTCTAGACCTACCCTAATCGCGGGATACATACTTTACTCCCGCGTTGACTTTCTTGGTATGCCTGATATGCCTTGTCTCCAGGATCACAATAAGCGTTCCAAGGGTTGTGGCATGACTTGACAATCGAGTGAGCCCCTCTCTCTCTCTCCTGATGAGCATGGGGATAGTAGCTAAATTTCAATGACGGCAGGATATTGCCGGAGCAAGTCAACATCTGTATGACCAGAGAGCAAAGCATGATATCCCAAATATTCATCTGGTGCTCAAACTACAGTCATCGAAACACTGCCATGTGTAAATAAACGGTCTAGACTATTCACATCCAGGTCAACATGGACAAGGATACCTCGTGTTTGGCCAGCCAGAAGTCCTTTTTTCCTTTCCGTAAAGAGGCGATGGGCGGCGCGCATGCTGCAACAGCTTTTTACACCACGGGAACTACGATGCAAGCCGCCAACACGCAACTTTCCGCAGGGGCGAGCTCTAGAACGAAAGAAACAAAATAGCCATGCAATCTACGGGAGGATGCATTGCATGTCTAGAATATATGCGACCTGGGTAGATCACTTTTTTCCCCAAGTAATACGATCTGCCTCTGCTCCCATTTCAGGGGTCGCAGCAGCGCCGCAGTAGACACCTCAGGACCGTGGACTAGGGCTACTTGAGACATGGCATGGGGCATGGGATTGCATGCGGTGTACGGGTAAAGAACAAAAAAAAAAGCCATGCACTGCGGCAGGCCAAGCGGCAGTGTGAGCAACATTCATACAGATGCAAGGGGCAGAACCTAAACAAGGAGAATAAAAAAGAAGTCGGCAAAGTAAGGGATGTTTCCCGTGACTCGTGATGAGCTTGAGTAGCACGCACCAGAGACTTCCGTGGTGCTGGGGTTCCTCGATGCTAACTGCTTTGCCAACACCTCGGGACAGACAGTGGAAGATGGGGGCGGGATCGAAACAAACAGCCAGGGACATCCATCCATCTGTGCATGTGCACTGCACATGTAGGCTACTGCCACTATCATGCAGGTGTACCCCCCACAAAGCGGCTGCACACTGCAGCATGGGAGCAGGAAACCGGGGTCTTGTTTTTTTTTCTGTTGTGCTGACTGTGTAAGGTGACAGCAGCAGCCTTGTTTGAGCCTGTGCGACGAAATGTTTATTCGGCGGGTTGGTCTTATTTTTGCATTGTACATACATGTATGGGGTTGGCAGCAAGGAGTAAAGTGAACAGGCCGGGATGGCAGCATCGCATGTAAGGGAGGGACTGAGAGTTGCGAAGCGCCCAACGTACACCCCTGGAAGCTCCGGAAACGCCGCCGCCTCTGTCGGGATCCAAGAGGAGTAAAGGGACTCACTCTCTTGTGGAATGGCTCCTTTTTCTGGGGGGTTTTGCCATCTCACAAGTCAGCTAACCTAAGCTCGGTGGCAAGGATGGTAGCCACGACAGCACACATGGAAGAGAGGTCGGCCAACAATACTCTTGGCATCTGACCAAACCTCCGTATCCAAAAGAGAAGACCGGGACAAGGGAGAGGAATGAAAAGGGCAGGGATTCTGGAGAACCAAGAGGCGCAGGAGATGGGGAAATTTTACAATGAACAGTCAGCGGCGACTACGGCGCTCTCCGATAGTGGCTCGCTTGACGCTGCAAAAAACCAATACAGTAATTTTCGGGGCCAAAATTATCACAAGCTCTGCTATTGCTGGGTTGCGTTGGACCGTTTGTTAGTTTGAAAGTAAATAGCCAGCCAGTCGGGTTTTTTTTTCGATTTCATCCATGTGAAAAGCAGCGAGAGACCGGTTGGGAAGACGAGAACAAGACAGCACAGGTTATCTTTCCTTCTTCACCCCGTGGTGGAAATGGAATACATCTCGCCCGATAGAACTTTTTCCTCGTGTCAATCAATTCTAACCCAAGTACTGGCGTACTGTGCGCAATACGTTCCCACTCCACATTTTGTTCTTTCCCAACCAGAAGGAGCCCAAAAACAGAAACCGCGCCAGAGAAAACAAAATGCCACAAAAACGGTAAAGAAAGACAAGTAGCAAAAATACGTCATTGGTTGAAAATTCGTAGACGGCAGTGGGAAAGGACCACTGGCCAACTGACGTAGCACCGGGGGGGAGACTTGTCGGTCATGACTGCCTCTAGGCACCCCTACCTAGCAAAGAGAAGACCGTGCACACCCGGCTGGACCACGCAGGGTTTCTGGAGACAGGGACATGGATGAGGGGTGTTGATTTAGAGTAGCGGTGAGGGAGCAGAAAAAGCGTCATGACACTCCAACCTTTCCACAATACCTGGCTATACCATCGTAGTAATAATTTCCTCAGACAGGGCACTTTGATAGGTGAAAATGGCGCGCCTTTTTGCAACGTCACAGGCCACAGTGCGGGCGAACTCGGCGCAATCGCAATCCCCCCTCCCGCCGGGGTCCTTGGCTTTACTACCTGTGGTAAAGTTCCTCCTCGTATCTTGTAAGTAGCAAGTGCTCAGTAATTACCTAGTGAGCGCATCGGGAGCTGGTGATGAGAACGGTATTGGCTTCCTCAATAGCCGGCGCAATAATCGCCTGCCTCTGCGGGTTTATCAGAGCAGGTTCAAAAAAAGGTAAAAATAAACAAAAATAAAAAACACAGACGACCACGTTCCAAACCACCCCCACCTCCGTCCTACAGTATACAGCTAATCGCAAGCAAGCTCACACGCTTATGCAGCCTTGACGCGAGGCTACAGAGCGGCGATCGAAAGCCAGACCCCGGGGAAAAGGGACCTTTCTCTCTCTGCGCCGTAGGAGGATGTCATGTCTTTCACTTGTTTTTTTGCCCCCCTCAAGACAGCGCATCAAGCACAGGAATGCTAACCGGCCTGCCCCGGGGCCACCCATCTCTTTTCCCTCGCATTAGCCTTGCCCTTTTTACATCCGTCACTGGACACCTTAGGTGCCCTGGTTGGTCCGATAGATAGTGTTGACTTGGGGGGAGTGTCCGGGCGGAGAGGGGGGCAAGGGAGGCGGATGAGGGCCAGGATGGGCGGCGACTCAACACCACCACACCCCCATTCTGTGCAACTGTCTTTTTTGACGGTCCTTGTCCTATCAGGGTGAGATGGATGGATGGATGGAGGCCCTGTATCGCACCATTGGACCAGAATATGTCAGGTTCTAGGCGGTCCGCCCTGGTGGCCCTCGTCTGGTCGCGATTTAGGCGAGGCGAACGACGGCAAAAAAAGTAAAACAAAGGCAGAAAGAAAAAAGGAAAAGAAAGAAATAATTAAAGGCCAACTGACCTGCCTGGGATGGGAGGTTGTCCACCGCCCTTACGCCCCTGATATCTTGTCGTGTTTCTTCTTTTCCATTGTCAGACCCAAAAAAGCAAAGAGATTGGCGCCCCCTGAACCTGGAATCTTGCTGTTTTTTTGGTGTTTTTTGGACGATGACAACAAGGGGTCCAGTAGGCAAAGGTGTTTGGCCGCCCGCTGCAGACTGCCAGACAGCGCACAGCAAGCCGGCCAGCAGCAAGCTGGTGGATCGCATACCTTTTCCCCCCCTTCCTCTGGATCGACGCCGGATCTTGCCTGCATATTGCAGAAACGGACGGACTTTGATAGCTGCCACCACTATATTTATACATGCACAGATGGCCCTGATGAAGACGGGCAGTTAGTTGGTTCGCAGCTATTTGAAATGCCAATGCTGCAGCCATGGCCCATCTCTCTCTCTCTCTTTCTGTCTTGAATACCAGTGCTTGATATGAGCCAGCCAATCCTCGTGCGCAAAACCCGCGAACGAAATCCCCCAGGAGTCAGTAACATTCCACAAAAGAGGGAGCGCACAACAGGCAGAGAGTATCGCAAGACCATAGTATCCCCCCCCCCCTCTTCGGGCCCACACAAGCATCGGGCCTCCCACCCACCCCTCCAC
>JARHUK010002659.1:6505-27664 GCA_031001725.1 Pseudopyricularia javanii | reverse complement strand
CCGCACGGGTGTGAAGCTAAACTGGGCAGATCTGATGGGCGGGTTGGGGCGAGAAGGAGAGTGAGGAGGAATGGAGGGGGAGGAGGGGGAGGAGGAAGATCAGAAAAAAGGATGTCTTTGCGTTGGCCTTGTCGCTTGGGTTTGTTTTCAAGTCACAGGCCGGCGCGCAGATTCGTCCCACGTCCACTTTCTCTTTCACCGCCGCCCGAAGCAAAGCCTTTTTTTTCCTCGGTCGGTTATGAACAGCAGTGCAGTGCAGGACGAGGGAAATGGGGTCCACCGACGGCAAATCAAAATGCTACAGGGACCTGCAAATTGGGGTAGACAGGGAGGGCAAAGTGGGTATCGTCTTGTCTTGTCTTGTCTCTGAGCTGCGTGCGTGCTTTTGCGCGGGTGGAAGGGGCAGCCCGACAACAAAACCAGGCTTTTTTAGCTGTAAGATAAAGGAGGTGCTGCTACTGTAGCTTGTGCAGGTACCCATCCTTAGTATGGAACCGAACCCAGGTAAGCCAGTGAGTGATCCATTAAGCCAGAAAAGCCACACTGTATCTTGAGTTGCGGGCTAGGCTCAGTCTCAGCAGCAACGTTGAAAGGACATCCGATGTTTGGCTTTGTACCAAGTATTAAGTATTCTGCTGCTGCCCCTAGCTGAACCTTACCAGCAATCCCTCCTGGGCGATATACAGACGGACCGTCATAGCGGCCTGCCACTGGACAACCAGCGTAAGAGTAGAGCGCCTCAGTTGCCTTGCCCCTATACCATTGGATACGACACCGGTCGGTTTTTCCCGACGAGCCCGACTCCTGGAAAAGAAACAACTGCACTCTCACAGAGTGAGTGCCGAGAGTTGCCTTGTGATTGAACAAAAATGAAAAGCCACCACTGTCGGAATCTCAACCCCACAAACAACACTGTGTGTGGACAGCGGCAGCACCACAAAAAAAAGACGACCCAATATGGCCTCATTAATAGTCGGGATTCCGTGGGCTGAAACCGGCCTCGCACCAGGTCCTATTTCTGCTTCTAGCATCATGCTTGGCCATCCTTCGGACGGGCAGGCCGATCGCAGAACAATCCAGGAACAAAACAAGACTCGGCCTAGGGGTACGGTATCGATCAAGGGACCGTTGTTCCGCCGCCATGGAACGAGTCCCCGGGCAGGTAGGTAGGTTCCTTGAGGTGTTCCGATTGACTGGCAATCTGCCGCTAGCCTCACTCGCCTCACATCTGCCACGGGGCCCCAGACAAGCGTTTGCGGCAGAAGATTTCAACCGCGAAATACCATGATGGGCATATGCAGGTTCGCTGCCATAGTATTGACTCTGCCTCCTTCATCTTGACTCCAAGGATGATTGGAACCCACAAGGATGTCTTTGCCCAATTTCGGTCATCCTGCCTACGATGGTACAACATTCCTTTTTGGTCTGGTGGGCAGCTTTTTATTGCCCGCAATCTGTACGTCAATGCACATTTATAGCCACACATCCAAATGAGCCTGCTTGCATCCATAGTTCGGAAGACAGACGTATGTATTCGAAATTGCAGCGAGCATGCAAATGCAAATAGAACGTTGTCATGCTTTTGATCTACAATTAATAATACTTACTAGACGAATCCAAACGGTCAATGTTTGCGTTGACAGTGGAATGGCATGTGACTACCCATTCTGCGATTCGCAACATGGGCACCTACCTTCCCAGGGATGTAGTCTGCTCTGCTATGTGACCCCAAATGGCACATCTGCCGCCATATAACAAAGGCTCGCAAGTCACATGGCATTGTTTGTTCACACTTGGCCGAATCTCTTCACAGTTCTTTCCTCAAGTTCGTGTTCAGGCTTATAGTCGGAGCCGCGGTGGGCAGTCATCACTGGATCTAGTCTATTTGACCAGACTAGCTGCTACCGAGGGCGGATTGCCCTCCCAGTGCTGAGCAAGAGGTATCGTGTATATGATCCAGAGAAACGCAAAATGTAGAGCCAACCCCTACACGTATTGTTGTTGCTTTTGATAACCCGTTCATTGCCCGTCCAGTTGATCCGTAACGCCGTGCCGCCCTGAAGTCATGGAAGAAGTGTGCCCCGCCAACATTATACCAAGCAGTTGCCCCGTGGGGACTTACGCCTGCTGGTCGGCCAGAATGTCGGAGTCACCGGCATCAAGGATGGCCATGGTGCCGCAGCGGAAGAGCTTACCGCAAGCGGTGCCGAGCTCAATCTATTGGTCGAAAATACGTCCAAGAGGTTAGTTCAAATGTGTTTCCCTCCAAAGTCTAGTTTCGAGACTTCTTCGCTGGGTAGGCGCGGGTCGAAAACGAGCCGGAGCCCGAATCGCCCGGCCGAGAGCAAATTTTGAAGTGTGCGAGAACACTGGGATATGGGGTATGTCATACGTTGTTGCCGCTGAAGTGGTGGACGGGAGTCTTGGAAAGCATAGAGTAGTACTCGAGCTCGGACTTGCGGAGAGGGGGGGTGTTGCCGGCGATGATGATGAGCTTGGCCTTGTTGGAGCGCAGGCTCTTCAGGGTCGACTTGTAGCCCAGAGTGACTGTAAATTTCGACCATGTTATGTTAGTCAACCATGTCTCCTCGCGATGCCGTTGCTTGCCATCCCATAGGACCTCGGTTACGCACCCTTGCCGGACTTGATGACAAGAGCCAGACGGCTGTTAATGTTGTCGGTGGACTTCTTCTTGGGGGCCATTGCGACTGATTTCTCTTCGGCTTGTCGACGGGAAGGGATGTGATGGTTGTTAAGCAGAGCAAGTATCCAAATCCCGAAAAGTTCGAAGTGAATTGTTTTGCCTTGCGTGGGCGGGTCAGCTATCGGGGAGGGGTTATTCCGCTTTCCGGGAGGGAAGGAGGCAATTCTGTGCCCTAACTTACTCCACTCTGATTCATTCCCAATTACCAATCCGTCCTGACCCACTTTTTGGTTTGAAATCAAGACTGACGAAAAAGAAGTGAAAGGTGAGCGCTCCCCTCCCTGCCCGGCCGAACCTAGCGAAATCATCATCACCAAACAACCCATTTCTCCCACGACAAGCAAGAGAAATCAGTCAAAATGGCCCGCCGTCCCGCCCGTTGCTACCGGTACTGCAAGAACAAGGTCAGTAATGCCAAATTTTCCAGGAAGTTTGGTTCAAGAGGCGACACTGGTTGGGGTAGATTTTGGACTACGGAATCCGAATGAGGAGGAAGACGGACACCAATTGTCGAAACACACGATATGCGACTTTGGGCGAGCGATGCTGTCAACCACATCATCCCGTCGCGCTCGCCTCCCGGGTTTTCGGGACGATACGGGAGGACGAATCCTGTATGGAAACATGTGCTAACTAGACTCTGTCGGAAAGCCGTACCCCAAGTCGCGGTTCAACCGTGGTGTGCCCGACCCTAAGATTCGCATCTTCGACCTGGGCCGCAAGCGCGCTACCGTCGATGACTTCCCTCTGTGCATCCACCTCGTTTCGAACGAGTACGAGCAGCTGAGCTCCGAGGCTCTCGAGGCCGCCCGTATTTGCGCCAACAAGTGAGTGCTCAGACTCCACCGATCGCCTACCTCCGCGACGAGCGAGCATGTTTTCGAATATGGCCCGTAGCAGCAGCTAACTGGGTTCGCATTAAACAGGTACCTGGTCAAGAACGCCGGAAAGGAAGGTTTCCACCTGCGTGTCCGTGCCCACCCGTACCACGTCGTCCGCATCAACAAGATGTTGTCGTGCGCTGGTGCCGATAGACTGCAGACCGGTATGCGCGGTGCCTGGGGTAAGCCCAACGGCACTGTCGCTCGTGTCAACATCGGCCAGATCATCCTGAGTGTCCGCACTCGTGACTCCAGTATGTGGAATACAGATATCTATATCCACTATCGAAGATGGCGGAAGTGCTGACAAGTCATCCTCCTCTAGACCGTGCTCTTGCCCTGGAGGCCCTCCGCCGCTCTCAGTACAAGTTCCCCGGTCGCCAAAAGATCATTATCTCCAAGAACTGGGGCTTCACTCCCCTCCGCCGCGAGGAGTACCTCGAGAAGAAGGCTGCTGGCCGCGTCAAGGTCGACGGCGCTTACGTCCAGTTCCTTGCCAACCACGGTTCTCTCGAGAAGAACATGAAGCGTTTCCCCGAGGCCTTCGCTGCCTAAATCGATCCACGACTTGTTTTCGTTGGGTTGTAATAGGCTTGGGTTGAGGACGAGACTTGCATGACTGTTTTATTTTCTCTGGGTTTCCATGGCGGCGCAATTGGGTTTCATTCTCGCAACCGGGCTGAGACGGGAAAAGCATGTTCAGTAGCCATTTAGAACTACGCACGAACCTGCGGCTCGTTTCTCTATGATATGCAACTTGTGGCGTCCTCCCCAACATGATTGTACCTGATGGTTTCATTGTCGAACACTAGCAACCCTTGCCCTCTGGTGGCGGTTCTCTTGGTCATATGGACAGGAGGGATAAGTGACGGCATGGCACCGGGGGTCGGCTATCACGGGTCGGCATCCGACTCGTGCCGTGGAGCACTGAGCGGCGTGCTCTGCGAGGTATTTGCGTGCGAAACATTGCCTAGCTGTGCAAGATCCCGAGAATCTACGGAAGTCGCCTCTCCCCGCATCGTGCAGCAAGGGATTTGACGTTAAGTCTAAGACAATATGTCTGCTGTCTCCACCTTCCCTCTCCTGCCTCTCAGTGACCTTGATGAGCTATGTCCGTTGTGTCAGTGGCTCTGTGCATGGGTACCGCCTTTTTCTACGACTTGTGTGGCCTGCTGTTTGCTATATGTGGAAGTTGGATTGTCCCAACAAGACAAAAATATCGACATAGTGGATGCTATAAATGTACTTATCTTTCGAGGTATAGCCCGGTAATGACGGCATGCCTGGACAAGAAGAAATGGTACATAGTACTTACTCAGTCTTCTTGTTCCTCTACCATCTTCTCCGACCGCCGGAGCGGCGTGCGACACGCACATGACCTCGAGAGGATGGCGGCTGGCAGTCACAATCCCCCTCCTCCTTGGTGGGGTTTAGATGGAAGATAGCCACGATACGGTACCGCTTGGTGACCTGCCAAGCTGGATTCGAAGTAACCGCCGCAGGTCTTACCGCATCTCTGCAGCACCCCCTCGACTGCATTTAATATCGACCAACTGTTTTCTCGTTCTCCGGCTCTGAAACGGAATCCCATCATGCAACGTTATCTGGCAGATGTGATAGAAAAGAAAGGGAAAGAGGAAGAATGGGACATACTCGACTAAAGAGAAGAAAAAAGGAAACCTGCTCAGCTGACGCCCTAACTAGCCACACAGTTGCGACCGGCTTTTGGGCAGGGATCGCCCTAGGTATATCGGAGATGCGGGGCGCCGGACCCAGAAACTGGAATGTCATTGCAAGTCTGGGGAAGCAGCATAATAAATTAGAAGTACCAGGTAAAGAATCCAGAGGGAATATTCTGCAAAAAAAGTCAAAATGGTAATGATGGTGTGATAGACTCCAGGAGTGTTGCAATCAGTGGAAATGCCCGCCGCCTTGTTTCTGGCCGGGGTGGAGGGATAGCATCGAGACGCGCGCCATAGATGTGCTGCGAACTGGGCGCCTTTGATTGATTCGACATGTAATGGGCTTGGGTCGGGAGCAAGTGCCGACATTTGAAGGGCGGGCTGTCGCCAAGCGAAGGAAGGTCTGGAGTTGGATTTTTGAGAGGTTCTCATCCATGAAAGGAGAAGTACGATAACGACGTGGATCCCAATAAACGTGCCGTGGACTGCGCCATAGACCTACATTTATTCTTGGATCCTTACGAGAATTACAGATGCAGTCAACTGACTGTGCTGTGCTGGTACCCGGGCAGACCCGTCATCCGAATTTATGCGGTAGTGCCGCTTATGTAGACAGGTACCGTACACACCTACCTGCTCATAGCCTCGTGAGCCAATCCGTTAGACATGTCTTCCCAACTCAAGTCATCGGCCATACAGGGGATGGCCTAAGCCTCCGCATATACTACTTATGTACATCCATATTACCTAGATTACCCTTTGGTGTTTTGGGTTTTGTTGAGGTTGGTGAGGGTGTGGGCGTGGGTGTGCCACTCCGAATGGTCAGGGTGACGTGATGACCGGCTCTTTCCTCACTGGGGTGAGAGAGTCCCTTGCAAAGCAAAAGCGATAACAACCCGACCGTGCCCCTCCAACTGGCAGTAGCCGGGTCCACTTTCCATTCCACTCCACTGCCACCCCCGATTCTCGCCGGCCGCCCAGGGACGGGTGTGTCGAGTCTCTCTGGCTCTATTTTACGCACCCGGAGCTGTACGTACATGGAGCGATAACGCGGAGCATGTAAACAGACCCAAACCAAATCCAGTATTTACCCGGACACGACCTTTTTTTTTTTTTCTCTCTCGAATATCTAGCCATTCCAACAGATCCTGTCGGTCGCCTTGAGGCTTTCATTTCAGTTGCAAGCCCCGGGGCCGAAAGATCTATTCGACATTAGCGGAGCTTGACATCATCCATCCTTATCAAGTGCAGACCTCCGCCAATACTATACCCGTACCATACCATACAATACCATACCATACTTCGTACATACAATACATCCGAATAGAGTTTGCGATCTTGACCGGCCGAAAAGCAAACCTCTGGCCATTCACTCTACGCGGTTGTGTTTAGTCTACTGATTAAATTAGTTTCATTCTTTGTTCGGTCGGCTCGCAAACCCACTCAAGATATCCCCCCTCTATACTATCGTCGCCTGCCTGCCCGCCTCCCTCTTTGTTTCGTAGCCTGCTAGCAGGCTCGGAACCTCTTTTCAATTTGAACCACCATGGCTTTTCACCAGCCAACGGCGCGGCAATCGCCAAACCGGGTAGCAGCCCCCGCCGCGCTACAAGATGGTGGCCGCCAGGTCAACGTCTCGGTCGAGCCGCCGCAGGCTGCGTCCCCGGCCGCCCTCGAAGGGTCGCAGACCTGGGTCCTGTTTTCCCCCGCCGATGACGCGGTCACGACGACATCATATCTGTCATCACTGCAAACCCCAGGCCGGTCGCGGGCCAGCGAGCTGGGAAGCGGCAGCCTCAACACGATCGCGAGGTCCGATCTGAACTCGGCCCGCGAGAACTCGGCTGTGAGGTCAGTGCTGTCGGTCGACGACGACGAACTGGATGGCCTTGACAGCCACCTCCCCGACTTCCGGGCGCCGCAACAGCAATATCAACAGCAGCAACACCGCACCGACGTTCCCCACTCGCTTCCGGTCCTGCCCACGCACGACGGTCTCGGCTCCTTCAGGTTGGGCACCAGGGGGATCGAGAGTGAGATGCAGGAGCATATATACGCGTTTGAGAGGTACAACCCGCGGAGGCAACAGCAGGCCCAGCGGGAGGCGACGGACCTGAGCAAGCTCATAGAGCTCGAACAGCTCGAGACAGGGCCCACGCAGGCCGACAGAAACTCGCGCATCGAGGCTTGGCAGCAGGAGCAGAGCCAACTTCTCCTTGAGGCCGTCAGGAAGGAGACGAGGAAGAGGAGGTCCTCTGTTGGGAGCATGTCGCTTGCCAAGAGGAGAGAGGCGGCCGCAGCGGCGACTGCGTCTTTCGAATCCAGCGCGCAAGGCGGCGAGTGGCACGAACAGGATACCCTGGCTCACGGGTCAGATGAGGGCGAAGGCATCTTCAGCAAGCTGACCCGGAGAGTACTACGTGATTTGATGGGTATGGATGATCGAGTCATCTCCATGCTTCTAGGAGAGGCTGCTGCGGAAGGGGATGTCGGCGAGCTCTCGAAAAGCATACCGAAAGGGTCGCATAACAGAGGTGACCCCTCCAGTGCTAGCGACCAGGTCAACGGGGACGGCGAAGGGTCCGAGTTGCTCCCCGTCTGGTCGCCACGTTTGGTGGAGCGTATCGCCCGCGAGCTCGGTCTGTTGATGCAACGCATGTACACGCATCATCCGGGCGCCTTCTCGACATATTCGCAAGTGCAGCAAATGCCGCTTCCATACGCCGGCTTGCCCATGATCCCAGAAGCCGACAGCATACCAGCGGCGGGACCATCCCTTCAAGAAAGCCACCTCGACAGGAATGATGATACTGAGTACAGGATCGACGGCAGCGGCAGCATACTCGGCGCTGTGCCACAATTCAGGCCCACAATCCCGCAGCGGCGGCCGAGCACTACGCAATCGACGGGAATACACACAAGGCCGACCGACGAATCTTGTCAGAGCCTCACCGCGGAGAACGCGCAAACTACTTTCACACAACAGGAGTGGGAACAAGAGCTGGACGTCAAGCTCGTATTTCGGTACATCCGGTCAAGGTTCTCGTCCGACGCCGCCCAGACGTCGTCCTCCTCGTCCGTGGCATCGACGGCCCGTCCAGCGTTGCACCACGGGACCTCGGCACAGGAGGCGGCCGCGCGTGCGGCTCGTGTGCGGTTGCACCACCCCCTTGTGGGCCGTAACCTGTCTCGCAGGGCCGTCATTCACCACGGCGGCAGCCATCCGCACACGGCGGCGGCGGCCCCTTCTACGCAGACGGCGGCAGCAGCTGCGGCTTCGACAGTCTCTCAAGCCCTGCATCACATCCGGCAACGATCCGGGGGCAGCTGCGCGAGCCAGAGCACTGCGGCGAGGTCCGGTGCCAGGCGGTCCGGCACGAGGCGCAGCGGGAGCTTCAGCGCGTCGGGGGCGTCGAGGCATTCTAGCCGGCACTACTGGGACATGGGTTGCGGCGGCTCGGTCGCTTCCAGCAGCATGATTGCCAGCACTGGCCCGATGGGTAGCTGGGGTGACGTGTGACATCAAACGTCGAGGCTGGTTGGGGAATGAGTCTACACGGGTCTCGAAGGGACTTTTTGTCTGAGATGTGTCTGGATCGCACATGGTTCTATGTTTTGCGTGTTTGGGAGTTATCTACATGGGGTTTTCTTTTTTTGTTTATTTCTCTTTGAAGCATCTTGTGGTATACGAGTTTGGCGCTTTTTTTGTTTGGTTGTGCACATTTGCGTTAATTCAGCTGGGACCTGGCGGCATATCTGGCGTTCCTATGTAGGCTGTTAGGTAGTCGAGGACAAGTTAAGATACAAGGCACATACACAAGGCATTTGCGGGATTTTTTTTGTCTCGTTTACGCCCGATATTTTCTCATCATCTTCGTTGTCGGATGAGCAACCCGGGATCAGTCATAGATACCTTATGGTCGGGGGATCGGCATGGTGGTGTGTTGGGCTGGCGGCAGTAGGGGAGACAACACAAGTCAACGAATCATTTTACAGCCTCGCCAAGACTAGAAGAAGGCAAGTGTGGATAGTGACTGTCCCCTGTGGTTTGCGGGGAAACACTGGAAAGCCAGTAGAAAGGAACGCACACTTTGTAAGCCTCGGGAAGGCAGACAGGAGGTTGTTAACGCAACTTCTCGGCGATGGGCACAAGGCGCGGCTGGCGAGATGGTGGCGGGTTGTGAATCGAGACGAGAGGCAGTGTTAACTAGTTTTGTTCCTTTTCAGGGGGTGTTGCTTTTGCTGAATTGAGTTTTGCCGAATCCGACCACCCGCTGCAGCTGCAGCCAGCACAATGCAGGCCCCTTTTTATGTTCAGTCACTGGCTGTCAATCGGCAGCTATGAATTCCACGTTAAGAGAGGACTCTGCAAAGGTCCAAAAGGTCCTAAAAAGGATCCTTTAAGAGACAGTGAGTGACAACGACAAAAGTGGGCTTTTAATAGGTTCGCGTCGTCGCGTGGAAGTGGGAACTCTAGCCAATCAAAGAGTCGGGTTGGTCCTTGTTTGGGGGGATTCGACGCGTTCTGCATGTCAACAGTCTTTAAGGGTTGGGTGTCAGAAATCCGCAGCGTTTATGGGTTAATATGGGGAATTTTCAAGCAGAAAAAAAAAGAGGAAACAAAGAAATAAAAAAAATTCAAGATTTACAATGTCGCATTATTGTCATCCGACACCCCGAAATTATGACACACATGTATACCACCTGCTCCTTCATGTCTGGTTTGGTGATAAAATCGGGCAGCATTCACAAGCTGCCGGAGCCGGGGTTGTAGATGTGCCCCACAGTTTAAAAACCCCTGTCACTCAGAGGTCGTGGCGACCAAGTGAAAAGTGGAGACCAAACTCTCCCACTGAGTATTGATCCATTTCCTTGTCCACCCGCTGTTCGTCCATTATGCAATGGGAGTGATGGAGGCGCCTCACTTTAAACCTCGTACACAACAACCCACCGCCCAGGTTTCGGCAATCCAGAAGCTGCCTTGCGACCGCATACAGACCGATGAAAATTGGAACAGACAAGAAAAAAAAGGCAGTTGATTTCAGAGTCCGTTTCCGCCCCAATCTCGCCGACTGAGCCTGTTCCGCACACATCTGCCGTGTACTCGGCAAAGCCCCGCGAATCGCCTTGGTTTTGTCCTTGGGCGCGCGCACGCGGACAACGATATAAAAACCCCGCCGTCTCGCCCACCGAAGCTTTACCATCTTCAAATTGCTTTCCCAGCCAGCGCGTTCAAGACACCAGCCAGTACAAGCCAGCTACAATCGGTCAGTCTGCTGCCTGCCTGCCTGCCTGCCTGACCTGCTTGATTGCCACACGATCAATCAAATCATGGCCCTCGCGCGCTTCATGGCCTCGAGCGCATAGGCCTCCAGACACTAACATACCTACGTCAGGTATCTGCAGAATGCATTAGCGGGTGTTCGTCCTCGCGCGTCTCTGGCGCGTACTCTCCTGATTGATTCTATCGCCAACCCAGCTGGAACAGACCTCCAAAACAAACTTCTTCCTACTGCCCCTTGGATATTCATGGATACATGCCACCGCGGCTACTCCCCTCCGCCCCGACTCTTCTATACTCCTTTTCTGTCATAGATATGCTCTCCCACAATCCAAATGGCTGCCTCTCCCTACGACAACGGCCACCAACCCCCCTTTCCCAGTAATGGTTTAATGTTTGACATATACACCGACGGCGCCGCCGCGAGCCAAGCACCCGCTGCTGCTACTGCTGCTGCCGCCGTCGCTGCCGCCCCACCCCCAACGAACCTGCCTCAAGGGCCATGCGGCTTCGTCGACCTGACGCCCGGTGCTAACGGCGCCCGGTGCGGCTGTCGGCGCTTTTGGAGCAGGCCCCAGAATTACTTGCTGCCGCCCACGGACCAGCCCTTCTGGTGCATGTGCTCGCACCATGCCTGCTACCACGAGGACTCCCAGGTTGCCCAGACGCCTCCGGTGCAGACGCCCGTCGTCCCTACATACCCAGTGGATCGCGAATCCTTCGCCGGCCAGGAAAACGAGAGGCCGAGGGGGAACAGGGAGCCCCTCACCCCTGTCCAGGATATGGCTGCTTTCCACACGCCAGGCAGCTTGGGACTCACCCTGGACTGGCCTGGACTCGCCCTCAACGGGCCTTCTTTTAAGCCTGAGCTCGCGGTCGTGGCTGCACCGCCGCCTCCACCTACGTCCCATGGTCGCCAGGCCACGCAGGCTTCTCGCCAAGAGCCGGAATCCTATCTGCCAGACACATTGCCCTGGATCAATCCTGCGGCTTCGAACCAAGGAGGGTCCGGTCTTCCGCCAATACCAACAGAATGCCTGTTCAACTCGCAGCCGCTCTCGACGACCTCATCCAGTCAGGCTAGGTACATGAGGCCCTTTGGTGGCAAAGGCCTCCATACACTCAATGTCAACAATGCCGCGACGCAGAAGGACACGTGCCACGACAGGGCTACTGGAACGCCCACAGACCCAGACGCCACCGTGCCCAACACCCAGGCATCCTCACCTAATGAGCCCGTTCCGATGCCCACGGCACCAACTCCGATTTTTGCCTGGAGTCGAGATACCGAGCCTGGATTGACAGCTCACCCATCCCAAGGATCCAACACGGAGGCCCTTCGGGCCCTGAAAGATACCGTTGAGGACCATGGACAGCGACTGGAAAGGCTTGAGACCCAGTCTTTCTCCGTCTCCGGCCACGATGACTGCCATGAGAAACACGACCATACCGATTTGAGAGTAACGGAGCTCGAGTCTCGCGTCGAAGAGGTGGAGAGGAAACTGAACGATGACAACAGTACCGTTGTCAGCAGTATCCGTGGCACTGCCAGCGCTATCTCGAATGCTTCCCATGCATTCTCTAGCTCTGCGGTCTATAGCCAACTGCAACAACTGCAAGCACAGGTCAATAGGCTGCAGGCGTCCTCGCTTCCCACATACAGCTCACCTTGGAGCCTGGAAGTCGTGGTGGTGCCGTTTCCCCTGAAAGGCGTCTGGATCCCAGGACACGAGTTCCCTAGCCAGAGGTCGTCGGGTGTTGCCAACACCGCTCCCTGGGACACGCTGGCGGACGAGTGGACGCAGCTGCCTAATACACACAGCAGGCAGACACCAGACCCTCAGTCGTCACTCGTCGCTAATTGGCTTGACCAGTCTTCCTCATCCTCGTGGCTACTACCTCGAGCGTGTGCCCCGGGCCGTATGATTGACGAGCGCCTGCGGAGTCGCGGTTTTATCAAGACCGTATCTGTCAAAGGCTCAGATGCCAGGAGCGTGCATATCGCAATCACAACTGCTTTCCAAGGGGTTTTCCAAGCCATGCAGGTTGAAACGGCCAGCCACAGGTCTTCACCGATCACCAGCGCCATGTTTGAAAAGTTTCTGGGACTTGGCCTGCCTTGGGTGCCGCTTCGCAAAATACATAAGGACTCCCGGCTGCGGTTCCTCACTCCCGCAGAAATGCTGACGCCGACACTCTGGGATGTTGCTTTTCTCATGTCCAGTGTCGTTATGAAAGCCACTGGCCTGCATCGCCTTTACGTCACTCAGCCAGAAGCCTACGTCCAAGATAAGATCGCCAGGGACAGCGGTTCTGGCTGGACATGGCAAAGGCTACGAGAGCTTGCACCAGCCCTGCCTGATTCCCAGGGCTCTTCGGCCAGCACGTTATCAGTCGAGGAAGACGAGCAGTGTTGGCAGTGGAACAGCCGCTTGGATGAACTCCCACCTGTTGAGCCTACGCAAGAGCTGGTGTCCTCGGCCAACAGATCAAGGTCGACGGCAGCGTCATCCTCACAAGTCTTCTACACTGCTCATTCCCCGGTAGCCAGTCGGGCTAAGAGCCCTGTACTTTTGAGGGAACGGCGAGACTCGCGGCCTCCACGCCTTAGGACGACGTCGTTGCCGCAGACCGCTCCCCCCACATCTTCCCCCGCCCCGCAATCCACCACAGCGAGAGTGGCACCGTACACTGCTGCAGCACCCAAATCTAGCAGCCCTTTTGAGAGACGGCCTTCGCCCTTTGTGGGCCGCCCCAGCCCGCGTTTGCAGACAATTCGAACTGCAGGTTCGGAGGTCATAGTGGCACCGGCTCATGCCGTTACGAAACGACGATCTTTGGGTGGTCGTGGCACTGCACGATCGCCAAGTCTACTGCCCCGCAACACACCCCGGTGGAGCACCAACAGCATACGGAGCTGTAGCTCCAGCGTGGCGCTGCGCGAAATATCGACCGCGCCAGAAGACCAGAGGATGCGTGGCACCACGCCGTTCTGCTACGCGACACCGTACAGCACCGCCCCTGTCGAGACCACCAGGGGTCTTGGGGACGGCCCGTCCCCCGCGGGCATCGGTGGCCGACAAGTCAGCAACCCCGACGCGAACATGGAGTATAGGGACGGATATGGTAGCGGCTCGGACTTGTATGAGGACCAGGACATGGCGGGCCAGGGCCTTGACGAGTCCTACGACGAGGACGAAGACGGGGACATCAACGTCTACGAGGACTACACCGACAATATGGAGGACGACTCAAACCTCGATGAAGACAGCAGAAACTACGGCGATTCGGGAGGACCGTCGATGCCTGGGACGCAGGAGCAGCCCAACGCACAGGTCCTCCCCGAGGACGAACCCTGGCCTGGGATTGAGGATCCCATGTCGGACGGCGAAAACATAGACCCGGAGTCGCAGGACGTCGACATCCAGGACGCCGTCAGCGACGTCAGCAGCCAGCCCTCGGAGTATCCGAGCACCCACCGCGCATGGCAGGAGCAAGGGGCCGCTGGGCTAAACGAGTCGCGGGGCAACAGTGTCGCCGGGTTTAGGATACACGAGGACGACGACGACGATGATGAGAATGCCGTGATGCCTGGCTCTGGAGTTGCAGCGCGCTGGTGATGTGGGTTTTTTTTCACAACATGGACTGTTTCTATGAAGTTATGGATATGATATCTGGGTGGTTTTCTTTGGGATTTTATATAAAGAACCGGGAATGGGTGGCATATCATGTCGTTTTTTTTTAGAGGGAGGTCAGGCGCGATATGTTTTCTTCTGCAAACGATAAAAAGCGAGCGAGCGTCTGGTTTTCTTTTGTCAATCTCACCCTCATCATCGACCGGGGTTTCCTTATAACTGTCGAGCTCGTCTCTACTCATTTTGACTGGCTATATTTCTCCTCTACACATACACATACACACTACTCTTCTGTGTTATTTCACACAATACTATGTACATTATGGTATGGTCAGGATATAAACGCAAGGCACGGCCGTGAGGCCTAACGAGGACGGGCAGTGCGCAGCGTAATCTCAACTGTGTAAAACATTGAATAGAAACCGGGCTTTTAGTCACACAGCTGATCATGCTTAAATACTTGCACGGGATGATACGGCCATGATATGTCGTCCTAGCTGCGGAGTAATGAGAGCTTTTGAAAGCCCTTGAATGGAATTGAATGGACGCCGCCCAACGCTGATGCACATAGACCGAAAGAAATAGAGCAAAATACAAAACAATAAAAAAGACTAGAATAGTTACCAAGCCAGATGATGCAGTAATATCACAAAAGAACAGGCACCAGGTACCCAATATAGATATCGTGCAAACATGCGCTATATGCGCTCGCTCAGGACCTTATGCCGAGATTTTCGACACATATTACAGGCGCAGCTAATGATTAGTGGCCGGATGTCAGCACCGGGAAACCCGAGCTCCAGGTTGAGCGCTAGTTCAGGGGCCCCCCCAGCCCATGCGTCGCCCAACTCTCACTCCTTTTTAATTCTCCTAAGACTCATACGCCGAAGAAGAGTCGTGCTTGTCCTCACTCTCCAGGATCCTGGGCGACACTTCAAGTTAGCCAACCTGTGCGGCCACTGAAAACTCCTGTGGTGACAGCACTTACGAATATTGCCTGACCAGATATCCTTCGCCCCCTGTCTCCATATTAATGTTGTAAACGTAAAATTTGCCGTCGCTCGTCACTACCATGACCTGCGGGCTACTGCTACTCATGGCGACCACGCTGCGCAGAGGCTCCCCAGCGGCGGGAAGCGATGATGCGCCAGGGCCAGTGCTCTGCCGTGCCAACGACGACTTTGGGATCTTGATGAATGCAAAGTCGCGCGCTGGTTCCCACATCTCCGTAACAGTCTGGGGCAGATACGAGCCAACCACACCGGCGACGCTACGGCCCATGATCTGCGAGGACCGGCGAAGGATGTTGCTGAACGATCCGCTCTGTCTCCTATTGACAGCGGTCGGTCTTTCCTTGGGAGAAGGCGACCCGGCAATGTCATTGGCTTCGCTCCCGCTGCCAGGAGATTCGTTCCCGCTGTCGTAGCTCCTAGATCTTGACCAGCGGTCTGTCCGCGGCGAGCCGGCCATGTCCTGTCCAAGACCGGCACCCTGTACTTCCCCGGTGGCACCAGCGCCCGATGCCCCGTTGTTGGGGCCGCCGAGACGGAATATGTGCACTGTATCAGAGGTCGATGAGACGCAGAGCAGTGTGGAGCTCAGGTTGAATGACATGCTGTAGATTGTTGACGGGTAGGTGCCGCGACGGAACTGGTATAGTTTCTGCCCCTTGGGAACAGTGAAAACTCTGATGATGGTGCCGGTCTCCGAGGCTGTTGCCAAAAGCGTGCCTTCGCTGTTGACGGCGATGCAAGACAGCGGCGAGCGATGTGCCTCGATTACGTTGACAGCTTTCAGGGTGATGGCGTCGAATATCAGGACATCGCCAGAAGTGGGAGGGATATAAGTCGGCAGAGGGGGCGCGTGGCTTGGTCGCTTGTCGTCCTTGTCCTCGCGTGGCTTGGGTAGTGGGTAGGCGAGGTAGCAGTTCTCTGACGAGGGAGATAGGGCGCAGATGGCGGTCGGGTTCGGCGAGGTGGCTATCGTGAAGAGGAGGGACATGTTGGCAATGTCGTAGAGGTATATCTCGTCTTCTAGGACCACGGCGAGTCGCTTGCGGTTCAGCCTGACTGCCAGTACGGCTGATGGGAAAGTGAGCTCGCAGATAACGGATCCTCGCTTTGTGTTTTGTATTATCAGGTGTCTCGGGGACAATATAAGGGCGACGAGAGATGTGGAGAAGAGCATCTCGATGATTGATACATTTCCATCTTCACTGGAAAATATCTTGGAGAATGGTTCGGTGTGGTAGATGCGGAAACCCCTCGAGGTCCCTGTTGGAAAGACGCGGTACTTGTTAGCTAGCCCGGTAGTATCATGAGAGGTAGTGTCAGTATAGGGCGGCTCATACCGACAGCCAGGCAACCATGATCCTGGTTGAATGTGATAAAGTTCAGCGTCGCTGACGACATTGTTGCGAGCCCTATGTGTTTGTCCTGCCCTTGAATTGGGCGCGCCGGAGAGACCGAGACCGAGTTCCGTTCCGGCTTGACAAGGCAAACGGCCCTCAAGGGGCAAGCTGGGTTGCACAGCGAACTGGGGAGATGAGGCCGTGGCGACAGCCAACGCAGGCAAGAACTTTCGAAGTCGGAGGCGTAACGAGCGAGGGATTTGTTATCGTAAGAGGACGATGGGCACGATCATCTAGTTTCGATGGGACAGAACTGCAGAAGTATGGGCGTGTGTGCGCAAAGTAGATTGGTCCAAACGCGGGGAAGCCCGTGGGAGCTCCAAGTGGTGTGTGTTATCTCGGAGGTTAAGGAGTTGGGTCAAGCAGAGGTAGCCAGATGGTAGCTGAGCTACTACTGGATACAGCAAATGGAGCGCGACGAACTGAAGCCTTCGCAAATATGGTTGCAAAGTGTGTGGCGCTAGGACGCAGAAAGAAGCAGTTGGTGTTTATTGGAGGCCGGCCAAACAGATAGTAACAAGCAAGGTAAAATGTATGTCCTTCAGTGCTCACGAGGCTGCCCGGGACCAGACAAGCTCCATCAGTTGAGCTTCAGGCAGTGACGAGCGGGGCTGGGACAACCCCAGCAGGTTCCGGCAAGGATTAGGTCTTAGCAAGTGCACGTGGATATATGACGGCTCAGACTAGTTCCCGATTGGTTAGCCTTGTATCACGTGAGTGATTTACAGTGTAATGTCTCACAGTGCGCAACATCGTCGAAAATCCCGGCAAGAAACTGTGCGCCAACAAAGATCGTGGAGTACAACCAATAATTTTAATTTAATAAATATCACCAACATGGGAATCTTTGAGAAACGCGGCTGATTCACCAATTATTCGCTCGGCCGATCATGGAAAAGATGGAAAATCCCATCCTTGCTCCCGAGGTCACCACCACGGAGACCGTCGTCAAAATGAAGAAGACGGTGCCCTCCAAAAAGCCAAAGGCCGCAAGGCAAGACGATCAGGTCATGGGCGTAAGAGCAGCCTGAGCCCTCCTCCATCCTTTTGCCTTCGTTTTCTCCCCCTCTCCCCCACCAAGCGTTGGCCTCTCATCGTGCCTCGGAAGCTCACTGACGGAAGCCCGTCATAACTCGGCACCCAGACGAACAGCAGTAGCATCGTTTCAAAACGCAGCGTGGAAAAGATCTACTACCCAGACGAGCCACACTTCTTTCGCTACTTTGTCAAAAAGTTCCAGAGGCGGGCCCCGCTGATCAACCGTGGCTACTACTTGCGTCTTCATCTCATCGACTGTACGGTCCGAGACTTCTTGAGGGAGCCGTTGCTGGCAGGCAAGAAGTCCAAGGTTATAGTAAACCTTGGCTGTGGAAGGTCAGTCCACCACTCTGGTGCGATCCACCCCGCTGGGGAGGACTTCTCGGATGACTGTGCTGGATATTCACACCTCATACCGGGCCTAGTGACGTGCTGCCATGGCAGTGTCTTACTCGCTTTCCGGATGCCTGTGACTCGGTTTTGTTTGTTGACGTCGACTTCCCCGACTTGATCCTGAAGAAGCGCAATGTCGTCTTGGAGACCCCTGAGCTCAGGGACGCTTTTGCGCCCTTGGAGACCGTCAACACTCCGCCCATGTGTCTGCGCAGCCAGCGATACGCTCAGGTTGGCTGTGATCTCCGCGATATAGGGTCTTTGCAAAAGGCCCTTGAATCGTTGGTCGACACGGCAACCGCCTCGTTCCTGTTCGTGGCTGAAGTATCAATCACGTATATGGAAACTGAAGCAGCCGATGCCGTGATCCAATGGGCCAGTACTATTGGAGACTGTGAGTGCTTGCCCGGTATGAGTCGAATTTGTATGTAAAGACACTTGTTTGACAATCAACCACCAAAAAAGCCGCCTTCTGTCTCTTGGAACAGATTCTACCCGATGGTCCACAGCACCCATTTGCGCAGACCATGGTCAAGCACTTTGAAAGGCTCAATACACCACTCAAGTCCATTGACAAGTATCCGACGCAGCAGAGCCAGAACGACCGTTTTCGGCAGAAAGGATGGTCCGATGTGCGCTCGTGGACCCTTTGGCAAGCATGGGCCGACGACCGCTTCCTGACTACTGAAAACCGCCGTAACATAGACCACGTTGAGCCTTTTGACGAATGGGAAGAGTTTGCGCTCTTCGGGAGTCACTATGTACTGCTTCAAGCATCTACTCGAAACCCTCCTGCATCATCAGATGGCAGACTGGCCGAATCCCATGGGCCAGACTCAGCCCTGCTGGCCATCGACACTGCTCTAGGCTACAGCGACAAACAGGGAACACAGGGCCCACGGCGCTTTGGCGCTGCCATGGTGGTTAAGGATGTACTTGGCCAACGGCACGTTGCAAACGTCCTGGGCCTAGGCACGAATCTGAGGCTCAAGTCCATCGACCTGTACAGCCCCGTGAACTCAGCAGGCCCTGCTTTGACAAACTGCAGCGGTCCTACAAGCCGTTCGTGTCACGCACTGACGGATTTAGGCGATTATGGCTACCTTTTGTCCGGGGGCCGAACATCTCCTACGGCCGCGCTGAAAGGATGTTGGCTCTTTAACAAGGGTACCAACAATTGGGTTCGAGCCCAAGATCTCCCAATCCCTCTGTACCGCCATACAGTCGTGAGGCTTGGCCAATCAAGTCTTGCTCTCGTTTTTGGCGGCAAAACGGATGCGTCAAAAGTTTACGATGGCTATCTTTTGTACCACCCCCAAAATGGATGGATCAGGTGCAAGGTCCAGGGCGACAGTGTACCAGGGCCTGTGTTCGGGGCTGCTGCCTTCTGCGCCGGCGGCATAATCACGGGGTCATTGCTGTTCAGCGGCGTACTGGCTGGAGGCATAACAGAGGACGGCCTAGTCAGCGACGAGATATTTAGATGGGAACTGCAAGCAGAAGATTTTGAGGTATTTACCAGATTTCTCGGCCCAGACCTTTATACTTGACGACCTTAGTCAAGCTAACGAGTCTCTTAGATACCGTTGTTGACTTTCCAAAGACTCAACTCGGCCATTGCACAGCGCAGTCTGGTGTGCAGATTTGGCGCCAATTTTGTCGAATTAGATGGAAAGCACCAGCTACTCATAGGGGGTGTGACAGCCGCGAGCCTCCTTCCACACAACCATGATGTACTGGTATTGCGTGACAATGACCTAGATGCAGACCTGAAAGTCGTTTGCCGAGTCAACTTTCCAGCTTACGACAGCCAAGCGATCCGGCGGCCACTGGCAGTTGGCTCATCAGTGGCTTGTGCTGACGATCAAGGCCAGATCATCTTGGTTGGCGGAGGTGCTACCTGTTTCTCAATGGGCACATTCTGGACCAAGGGGGCATACACATTCCGCATCGACAAAAGGTGGCTTTCCAAGTTGGGTCTCCCACCCTCGGGCTCAGAAGGTGCGGAACGAGCAGAATCCAAGCCTGATTTGCCACCGGCTAGCAACAGCAAAGATACAACGTGGTCAAGCTCCGGGGTCCTAATCATCTCGGATGCGGACACTGATACTTTCGGGCCGAAAACGGGCGCCGAAAGTGACAGCAGACAAGGATCTTCTCCAAGCTCTACGATGATTCCTAGAGTTAGGCTTGCATCAAGAGTGGATTTCGAAGAGATTGTACGGCAAAGAAAACCAGTGATCATCGAAGGTGCATCACTCGGCCCCTGTATTAACGCATGGTCTGCCGAGCACCTTGTTGAGGCTGTTGGTGCTGACAGAGAGGTGTGTAGGGCGGCGCACTTTGATCGAAGCCGTTGATAAAGCAACTCACACTGACAGTTTGTGTGCAGATTTCGGTACATGAGGCTCCCGGTCAAGTGATGGACTTCAACTCCAAGAACTTTCGCTATGTCACGCAAAAGTTTGGAGATTTCGTCAAAGAGGCAGCAAGCGGTCGAAGACTTTACCTACGCGCCCTTGCCAACGATGAGCCGAGTTCTCGAGCCGCAAATCTGCAGGATGACTTTCCTCAACTATCAAAGGACTTTGTGCTACCAGCAGAGCTTGGACTTGTTTCTGAAAACCTATTCAGCTCGGTACTGCGCATGTCCGGGCCAGTAAACATGTGGCTACACTACGATGTAAGTTCAAATCTCGGCGACTGTAACACGCGGCCCATGGCATGTTGGGACGAACAATCAGCTAACGGATGAAAAGGTAATGGCAAATATATACTGTCAAATCCGAGGGTCCAAGCGGTTTATCCTTTTTCCACCCTGCGACGTAACAGAGCTGTCAATCGCGCCTGGGGGATCCAGCTCAAGCATCGATGTGTTCGCCGGCGTCCCGTCGCGAACGCACCCCCACGAGGCTACGCTCGCGGCTGGTGAGGTGCTCTTCCTCCCGCCTCTGTGGCTTCACACGGCGACGCCGGCCTCTTCGGACTCGCCCGGCGTCGCCGTCAACGTCTTCTTCCGCGATATGAACGCAGGCTACAGCGCGGGGCGCGACGTCTACGGCAATAAAGACCTCGCTGCCTACGAAAAGGGGAGACGGGAAGTCGAGAAGATTCTGGCGGGGTTCGGAGCCTTGC